>PVKS010006744.1:0-76690 GCA_004027875.1 Aplodontia rufa
TCAGTGGAATTTGGGACCCTTTTCCACATCCAAAGAGTTCCAGTATGCTCTGGGAATCACTTTCTCCAGGTCTCATTCCTAAAAGACTGAGACAAGCTTTCATTTCTTCCAAGGAATGAACTCTCATGAATGCTCATTGATCTCACCTCTACTTGCTGGCTCAAGCAGCAACATGAATCCTTCTTATAATAAGCATGGAAAAAATGTGATTGGGCCAAGGTCTGGCTAGCTAATAATCCTTCAAGTACTTCTCCCTTTGTTCTGTCTTCAATTTCAGTAAGATTTCCAGAACTTTAAGTTAAAATGTCCCAT
The DNA here is from genome assembly GCA_004027875.1 of Aplodontia rufa. Classification (NCBI taxonomy): domain Eukaryota; kingdom Metazoa; phylum Chordata; class Mammalia; order Rodentia; family Aplodontiidae; genus Aplodontia; species Aplodontia rufa. Next base: position 313 of record PVKS010006744.1, read on the forward strand.
ACCCCCTTAGAATTTGGCATCTAATTGCTTCCTCATGCTGCCAAATGACTAAGTGTTTTCTTCATTGACTTGGTTTCTGCCAGATTCTGGAATAGACAGTAAGCAGGATAAGACAGACTGGGGAAGTATAAAATGCACTCAGAGAAAGAATAGAGCAGATCTGGGAGTCAGGGAGTGAATAGGGAAAGAGTAAAGTCAAGAAAACAATTAAAAGAACTGTAGATGGGTTAAAACAGAAAGAAAGAAAGGAAGGAAGGAATCAGAGAAACAAAACTCAAAGACCAGAGTAAAATAGTGATCAGAAAATAAGCTCTACTTGTGTTTGAAAAATATTTAATGGAGCATTCATATATATGTGTATGTGTGTGTTGATACATGCAAAATAATTCTCCCTTTCTCACTTCCTTTAGTCACAAAAAACACAATACACTACTCCTATTCCACACCATTCCTTACTAAATTTTGGTGGATAGCAAATAATGCTTCCATGCCTTTCACTTGAGGATTTAGAACACAAAGAATCTATTTCCTTTCCCCTTGAATCTGAGCTAACTTGCAACTTGTTTTGGACCATAGAGATACGGTGGAAGTGATGTTGTGCCTTTCTTGCATGCTTGTACTTGCTTTTGGGACTCCTGCCCACTTGCCATATGAACAAGCCCAGCTAGCCTGCAGGAAGATGAGAGACCATGTGAAACAAAGACAAGTTCTCCAGCACAGGTGATCCTAGAGTAGTCAGCTCCCAACCAACCTGGCTACATAACTGATGGTGCTGAAATGAATCCAGTTGAAACCCAAACTACCAAGCTGAGCCCTTCCCTAATTCCCAACCAACAGACCAACAGGGTTAGATAAATTGCATTAAGCCTCCAAGTTTTGTGGTGATTGATTATTCACCTAAGGCTAACTGTAGTAATGATTAATTTATATATCCTGGGGTAGCTTAATCAATTTTGTGTAGTGATAAGTATAATATTAAATCTGTATTTGAAATTTACATTTTCTTACAATCTTACATAAATCTCATAAGCACCTTACATGAACACCTGTATAAGTGGCTCAAGATACAAGATAGTTTGAATAGTATCAATCTGTAATTCTCACATGTTTTTTTTTTTTTTTAAAGAGAGAGGGACAGTGAGAGAGGCAGAGAAAGACAGAAACAACTTTTTATTATTTTTAGTTTTTCACATGGCCTTAGTTGCTCCAACACTCAGTTGTGTACGTGGTGCTGGGGTTTGAACCCGGGTCCTCGTGCTTGCCAGGCAAGCGCCGAAACCGCTGAGCCACCGCTCCAGCCCAATTCTCACATGTTTTAAACTTTAAGACTACATCTGTGGCTAAAGCCTAGTATCTATTTTCTAACATAGATAAGTATTTAATAAAATATAAGGTCTTTTTGTCTTGAATCCTAGTAGGTATTTTAAGACTTGGATTTTAGGAAAATAACATACTCATAGAAAACAAATACCATCATAGATTCTAACTCTAGTAAGTTGCTACCACCCCCATTTATAAAAGAATCAAAATTTCTGAGAGGGCTATTTAGATGGTTCATCTATTACAATAGCACATACACTTGCCTTCATCTCATCTGTGTTCCTCTTAGCACCTGAATAATTTAAGGTTTCAGTAACTACTCAAAAAATTATTAGGTCAGCCAACCCCAGGCATTTAAGCAGTTTATCTATCATCAGCAAGCCTGCTGACCCCCATGGCTCTCGCCAGACATGAGGCGGTGGTGACACTCTGTACTTCCGTCATGCACAATTAATTTAAAATTTTTCCTATGATTAAGGTGGAAATCACTCATGACTTGGACTTTCTGTTAAAGGGTTACAGATTCCACCTGAGTTACAGAAGTTAGACCATATGTTCATGAGAAGGAACTTGATAGAATTTCTTTCAGTAGGGAAAATAAAGTAGAATAAAATGGCTTTACATAGCAAAGTTTAATCTTAAATGGATGAAATTGTAATAAAATCCAAAGATTTGCAGGCAAGAAAGAGATGACACACTCATTCAGAGAAACTGAGGAGAGAAACAGCATAGCTCAAGAGCAGGACTTCCAGGAAGTTCTCAGAGATCAGTAGTAGTAGGGAGTGTGATTGTACCCCTTAGGCCTAAAGGAGTAAAAAAGAAGCTGCCTAACACCAAGAGAACTGCATGGAGAGGGACATTCAGAGCAGCTGGGAGTCCCCAGGCAGTCAACAATGAGGTTCGCCGCCAGGCAGGGAAGCAGATACTCTGACTCATTCTCTGTCCATTCTCTGATAAGTCAGAGCCTCATATTGGCTAAACCCAACAAGAATCATTGGCCACGATACCTATCAATTATATTCATGCAATTTAGTCACCTAGGACTCAAGGCAAAGCAAGAAAGAATGGAGAAACGTTGAGGCTGGTGTAGAGCTACGCACAGAGACTGTCCAGCTCAGCTCCTTCACAAAGAATAAGAATGGAAAAGATATTTTAATTCTTTGAGAATAGTCACATATCTAACTTAGGAAATGAGTAGTTTATATGCTTTTATTTTTAATCATGTAAAGAAGAGAGCTTCAAGATTTGGATAAAAAAACCCACTTCACCTCACAGTTAATTCTCAACACTCTTAGACATATATTTTATTATCACCTCATTAGTTCATTGTCATTTCCTCAGCATCATCAATTGCTAGACTTTTTTTTTTTTTCCTTTAAAGAGAGAGAAAGGGGCTGGAGTGGTGGCTCAGCGATTACAGCGCTTGCCCAGCATGCATAAGTGCATGAGTTCAAACCCCAGCACCACGTATGCAACTAAGTGTCAGAGCAATGAAAGCCACGTGAAGAACTCAATTGCCCGGTGAAGAACTCAACTGCCTGGTCCCGGCCGGCAGGAACCGGACAATGCATTCATTCAGGTGGTGAACTGAGGTTAAAATAGAACCACTGGTCTTAAGTTCTCCAAACGCTTTATTTCTCCCTTTACCACGGCTAACGGCCTCCAGGCGCTTCCCGCCTTCCCTCTCTTAGAGTCAAGGCCCTTAAGGCATTACATTTAGAGTCAAGACTATTCACATTCAGAGTCCTTGTTTCTACTGCCATACCAGAGTCCCTGTTTCTGCAGCCAAGGCTCTTACTGCCTGCATCTTCTACTGCTGCTGATCTCTCCGCTGTCACTGCTGCTGCTGCTGCTGCTGCTGCTTCCATGCTTCTGTGCTTCTGCTTCAGGACAGGGCGGGTTGCTTCTTCTCTGGCTGCTTCCTCTGCCTGACTAGTCGCTACTCTATCCATTACAATAGCCAATAGGGGTACAATGCAAACACGTTTATCCAATTGTACAAATGAGTGACCAAATAGCTTAGTCATGTGGTCAGGCATTACGTCACTAAGGAAGATACAAGCCAGCTGGGTCAGAGTTGTTTACACCAATTCTTTTACAAGCCAGCTGGACCTCATGTTGGGGGATCCCCAACACTCAATAAAAATTGATTCTCTCTGCCTCTCTCTCTCACTGTCCTTCTCTCTCTTAATAAAGAGAGAGAGAGAGAGAGAAAGAGAAAATCAATTTTATTTACTTTTTCATCTGGACTTTGTTTCTCCAACTACTGAGCCACTGCTCCAGTCCTTTGCTAGACTCTTAAAAGCATTAGAATAACACAAAGTATTTTTGTACTGTTGAAATCTATGTAATTACTCAAATTCTTGAAAGGGAATCAATCAAACTGGTTTTGGTGTCATTTCGGATCAGCCTGTGACAAACTTCCAGCCTTGGGCAAGTTGAGAAACTTTTTCCCTAAATTCCTCCAACCATGAAGTAGTGATAACCATGGTCCCTACTTCATAGGATTATTGGAGAATTAAGAATTAAGATAATTCTTTAAGAAAAGCATTTTTATATGTGCCTGGCCCATAGTAAACACACCCAAAATGGTAGGAAACTGCTTCTAATTTTTACTGTTTTATTAGTATTTTTTCGTTTCTATGCAAATCCAGCCAGCTCCTAGTGTATTTTGCAATTTGGTAAGACTCTGAGTGTGACTTGGAGGTAGGCCACTTAAACCACCTTCCCTAAACCCTGAGCCAGGCATGAGTCAGACAGTCAATAAGCTCAAGAAAGAAAGACAGATCTGTTTAATCTGGGGCTTTAAATGATTTTGAGAACAGATTTTACTACTGAGCATAGTTTGGCAAGCAGAATAGAATGATCCAGAGACATGTGTGGAGATGACTTTCCCAGAGGCAGAGTTCATAGTGCTCCTGATTCTTTTATTTAAAGTGTCCACAAATAGTAAAAAGGCAAGCCTATTTGAAACTCTCACAATTAAATGCATTCTCAATCAGAATACAGGATTTGTGGATTATAAATTCAAGGCTTTAGATGTTTCCTGGGTCCTCTGATACCCCATCAGGGCTTCATCTAAACCCTCCCACAAGCCAAACTCTAGCTCCAGCTCATTTCAGATGCTCTCTAACTCCTGCAGACAAAACACCTTCCTTGATAAAAATAGATTATTAGCTTTCTTTGTTTGGAGGCAATCAAACACTATAAGAAGTGCAAGAAATGTGCTAAAGACAGATAATCAGCTAATTGAAGCTTTCTCCATCAAATAACAGAAGAAACTGAAAGAATATTGATTGAGGGAGAGAAAAGAGGGTAGGAGCCCAAGTACTTATTGGGATGAGAATTCCCCATTTGAGGACTATTGTGAAAACAACATTAACTTGTTTTTGGATCATCTGTACTTCTCTCCAAAATCAAGAGATAATTGAGTGCACTCTGTGGAATTGTCACTCAGGTATTGATGTGACTTTTTACATTATTTGCAAGTCTCCTTTGAGCTTTAGTCATCTGCTCCAAGATAGAAACCCATGAAGCATTTTTGCTCCTTGTTAATTTTTGTAGTTTGCTTTCTAATCCATTGCTAAAAATGTTCGTGTCTTCTGTCTGCAGCATGAATTTGATGAAATGAATGAGAGCTTTGGTATGACCCTTGTCAGTGGTGGGTCTTTCAAACTGGAAGACTGAGAATGCCAGGAAGAAAAGATATATAACAAGATCTAAGGGATTTTCTTATATAACAAGATGTTATATATATAACAAGATGTCCAAAAGAAGAGTATGGGCAGTGAGGTAGGCAAGTGAGATGGAGGAAACACACTGGAAATTTTCAAGTCTCCAAATCTGAGGAAATCCAAAGCCAACACTAATGTTTGCTGAATTATAAAAATAAAACACCCATTCTTTCCTAATCCACTAGTAAAAAGATCAACACCACCAATAGCATTCACTTATGTAGCACTCTGTGCATACCAGAAATAATTATAATTATGTATGTGATTATTTAGTCTTCAAAACAAATTATATTCTTGCCTCATTCCTTAGAAAAGCAAATGGAGATAAAGGGAGGTCAAGAATTTGGTTAAGGTCAGATGACTGACTTCAGAGTATAAACTCTTTGACACATTTTATATTGTCTGTATAAGTGTTATAAAACTTTATGAATCCAGGCTATGGTATCCAAGTGCGTAATGTGCATTTAATCACTATAATGGGTCTACCAATGAGACACATACCCATGCATACACCTACAGTTTTACATGCACATAAGAGATTTACTATTGGAGACGGAAACAACATATGTCAATATAAGAGAAAGTGAGGACCCTCAAAAAGTAAAATGCTAATACTTTCACTAGGCTACTTGTCATGTAATAAAGGGAAGGAACACTTAGCATCAGGTTGGAATATAATTACTGGAGATAGTAAATTTTAGAGTAAAATTCTTGAAAGCAGAAGGGGAGATTTGCAGAAAGCCACAACTGGGAAATTAGAAAAACCTCTTATAGAAGAGAGATCTATGTGCAATGAACTGACTTCTTATGACCCATCTCTACATTCAAACCTTGAAGTCCTAACCCCCAAGCTGATAGTACTAGAAGGTGGGGGCTTTGGGAGGTTATTAGCTCTTGCAAATTCAAGCTTTCATGAATGACATTAGTGGCCTTATAAAAGAGGCCCCAAATGACTCATTTTCTCCTTCTACCATGTGTGGATGTAACAAGAAGATACATCTCAGATGACATCTTGAGCTTGGACTTTGCAGTCTCCTGAACTACATGATACGATATCTAGCCTATATAAAGGACTAAAAATAACTTTATACCAAAACATCAAATAACTCAATTAATAAATGGGCAAATGAACTAAACAAACACTACTCAAAGGAAGAACCACCAATAGCTAACAAATACATGAAAAAATATTAAATATCATTAGCAATTAGGGAAATGCAAATTAAAACTACACTGAGATTTCATCTCACACATAAGAATGGTGGTTATCAAGAATACATTTTTATTTTTTATAGACTACCCAGTCTATTGTATTTTGTTATAGATGCTTAAAGAGTCTAAGATAGTATGAAAGATATATTCCTGGGATGCAGTATTATTTCCCAAATTTTCTCTTATTAACTATTTAAATTTAGGCAAATAAGTTCACCTTTCAAAATCTGAGATTCCCCCTTTCTGATATCAATTAAACCTGGATAGGTTATAGATGAGACCATACCTAACTCACAGGGCTTACTGTAGGGATTCAGTGATACATCTAAGGTTCATAGAATCTCACCAGAAATTATAGCCTAATAAATGGACTCTGGCTATTACAGAGGGAGAGGAAATTGACCTGGCTTGCACTGAGAACAGCATGAAAAATAGTAAGACATAAAATTTGAGAAGTCAGTGGTTAGAATAGTAGGTGCCCAATATATATCCATATTGAGTAAATGAATAGGAGATCTAAGGGGATTAATTATAGGAGTGGTAAGGAGGGTCTATCAAACTTGGTATAAGAATTTAAACAAGCCAATGACGGTACAGTGTTCAAGAAGCAGAACAATGATGGTGTCCAGAGGTCCCTTAAAAGAAGATGATGATCTCTTCCTTTCCTGTTTTGATCAGAGAATATTTGAATTAACTTTCAGCAGTTTTAAATTTGCTTGAGAAAATTTATTGATGGTCAAAAAGATTAGTTTGAAATTTAGACTTCTCCTGATCCAAAGACACTTTCCAGGTGCTTTAAGCTAGGAAGGACTAGAGGAGGCTGACCTGGCAGGGTCAATAAATCCCTAACCTCAGAGCAGCTTTTACTTTTAACTGCTTTATGTATTGGTGCTATCTTTAATATTTCATTTGAAAATAGATTCATACAGCTTAAAAATAAAAAGTGCTAACCTAGAGCATCTTGAACCACAGATTCATAGTCTCTTTGGGAGCAAAGTATCACAAAGGTCTTTGTTACGGTTTATATGTTAGGTGTCCTTCCCCCAAAAACTCATGTGTGAGACAATGCAAGAAAGCTTAGAGATGACATGATTGGGTTATGAGAGCCTTAACCCAATCAGTGAATTGTTCCCTTGAGAAGGATTAATTGGTGATAACTATAGGCTGGTGGGGTGTGGCAGGCCAAAGTTGAGGGCATGCCTTCAGGGTATATATGTGATGAGCTGAGCTTAGTCTCTCTCTGCTTTCTGGTGAGATATCTTAAGCCACTTTCCTCTTCCAAACTCTTCCATCATGATGTTCAGCCTCTTCCTGATCCCTGAAGAATGGAGCCAACTATATATGGACTGAGCCCTCTAGAATTGTGAGCTCCAAAGTCAACTGTCCTGTCTAAAATTGTTCTTGTCTTTTCTTTTTTGGTTCCAGGAATTGATCCTAGAGGCACTTTACCACTTTACCACTGTTTTCACTGTCACAGCAGTGAAAAGCTAACTAAAAACAGTCCAACTACCCATCTGGACTCTGGGTTCCTCTCTCTTAGCAAGATGTTATGTAACTATTCACCCTTTCACTTGTTTATCCAACAGATATTTTTTGGAGGATCTCTATTGTATGAACTAGGCCCTGTGTTGGAAGTTGAGGAAACAATATCAACATGGTCCTCTATTTTTATATCCTTGTAGTCAGTGAAGAAGGCAGACATTTAAGTAGTAATTATAGTCATGGTAAGTTCAGCAAAGGTGACTTAGTATGGTACCCTAATTAGGGAAACCTAGGTCTTAGATGTCTTCCCTGAGGAGATGGCTTTCCTATTGGGATCCTAACGACTGAGGTTTTAGTGAGAGAAAGTGTTTTGGGCTAAATAAACAACATAAAAATGTTAGAGGGAGAAAACCTGGGAAATTTTGAGATATTGAAAAAAGACCAGTAAGTCTGAAGAGAAATAAGCAAGAAAGGAAGAGGCAAAGATGAGACCAGAAAAGTGATGGAGGGACCATGCATTCAAAGCCCTCTAGGTAGGGTGATCAAAAGTATCAGTTTACCTGGGATAGTCCCAATTTATACTTCTTGTTAATGTGTAGTCAATAAAATTGCTCCTTTTACTTTCAAAAGTATCTTGATGGCATGGTAAGTTACATGATTATTCTACCTCTAAGGCTCATTAAGGACTTGGCCTTTAGTTGGGTGCAGTGACCCACGCCTGTGACTCAGGAAACTGAGGCAGTAGGATCACAACGTCAAAGCCACCCTCAGCAACTTTGCAAGACCTAAACCACTTAGTGAGATCCTAACTGAAAAATAAAATAAGTAAGTAAATAAATAAAAGAGGCTAGGAATGAAGTGCCTGTAGGTTCTATCCCTGGTACCAAAAAAAAAGAAAAAAGAAAAAAGAAAAAATGAATTGGCATTTAGTTATTCTAAGTCACTGAATATTTTTTAAGGGGGGAATATAAATGATCTAAGATTTGACTTATAAAAAATAATTTTGGTGCTACAATGTGGTGGCACATGAATTGGAGTAGGGACAATAGTGGATGAAAATATTCAGTGATTTAGGTCAGATATTATTTTGTGAAAAAGGAAACAGAGACAAAAGCCTGAATATGTTTAGGTGATAAAATTAAGGGGGCTTTGTGAGTGATTGGTGAGAGAGGAGATAATTTTTCCTTGATTTTGGATTTTAGTGACTGATTATCACTAAAATTTTCTAATACTGGAAATGTGGGAGAAGGAAAAGGCTTGTGATAAGGCCCATGTGTTTGATTTTGGACATGTGGTACCCTCACTGATTGGAGATAGTCATTATACATATTCTCTAAATGTCTAGATCACAGTGGATGTTTCTAGCAAGTTGTAGATATGAATTTGGGAAGTGACAGTATGAAAATATTAACAAAAGCATGGAAATTAAAGAAATACTGTATGTGGAAAGTAAAGAATGAAATCAGTAAATGACCAGGACAAGGCAAAAGGACCTCCTATGTTTAATAGTGGAATAGATGCCAAATTAGATAATGAATCTTAGGTCAGAACTCCATAATTAGACACAGGAAAATGAGGTAACAAGGAAATTAATACATATAGGAGGGAATAAAGTGAGGTATTTCCAAGAGGTCAAATAAGATAAGAATAAAATCTGAACCAATTGGGTTTCACTGAAGACATACCTTCCCTTAACAGTCCATGGACTTGTAGGAACAGAGAGGGATTGGGGCCACGTGAAGATAGATGAGTGCAGGGTGAGGAGAAGGAATACACCCATCTCCTTAGGAGGAGGCTGTAGAAAGGAAGGGAAAGATAACCCTGCAGGTAGAGGAAGACACGGAGTGAAGGCTCATGTCTAAATGCTGATGGTAAGAAGCCACAGGAAAGGGAAGAGCTGAAGAGTAAGTTGGGTGTGCAGTCAAAAACAGGGGTGATGCTTGATTTCAGAGCAATGCCTCCTCCACTGTATCAGGAGGGAAGAAGGAAGGATAGGTGCTGAATCCTGAGGGTTGGAGATTTGGACATAGGGATTTGTGCCTTGGCTCCCAGGAAATTTGCTATGTAGCATAGTATTTGATCCTAAGAATCACTGTGGTTGCAATGAACCCACTTTCAGTGACAAAAAGGGGCTGACTTGAGTATACTCTGATAGATCTAATTGTCTATGAGCAACTAGGAAATAATTCTTTAATTTTATTCATCATTAAATCATATAGGATGTAGCCTGGTACTTTGCAAATAGAAGAGCCTGGATTAGTTGGAGGTGAAAGATGATAGCCTCACAGATTAAAGCACAAGTTTTATCTCTAGCTCTATATGGGATTGAAAGGCCAGGAAAGAATTCTTAAAGCAACCCGGAAATTCACAAAGGGATCTCAGTGGTCCTTTGGCATGGACCTTCTAGGTGGCTCTAAACGAACAGAGTATGTTCCCAAAGCCCTCGGCTATGTCCTCAACGCACCTGGGGCATACTTTCAATAGAGCAGTTACTCTGTTCCACAGCCACATATTTGTCCAACATCTTTTACTGTCACTAGCCTGTGAGCATTTTGAAAGCAGGGACCGTGCCTTGGTGTCAAAGAACAACTATAGTCATCTCATTTAAATCTCTCAACATTATATTCAAGAATGTGCCATTTTAAACACTTTAAAAAGCAAATCAAATTAGATTCCCTTTTATAGTGACACACATGTGGCATACAGCTAATCTCTCCATGTAACATTCCATAAACTGATGCTAAAAGGCTTGGTTTCACACTGAACATGACGAAGATAAAGCAAAAAACACTGGTATCAGTCTTCTTAGTATTCCTTCCACAAGTGATATTGAGAGCAAATCTTAAGCACACGCTAGTAATAATTCTCCATAATGGAATGCACAGCCAAAGTGGAAAAAATATTTTTTAATGAGAGGGAAATATACTGAAATATCATAGTATGATCTTAGAGTTTATTTCTCACTTCTCTCCATTTAATTTATGAAGAGAAAAATTACTGTGATAGATAGAAGTTGGCAGTTGTGATCATTAACAGGGAGCTATTGCCCATGGGTATGTAATAAAATGTAGTACATATTGATTCCTTTTAACGTTAACTATTTTGAGGTTGTGATTGAAAATTACTGTTGAATTGCAGATAACACTAGCTGTGCTCCACAAACGATAAATATTGTAAACTGGTTATAAAAGCAGTTAAGGTATTATTATGCTTGTGTCATTAGATTTACTTTACTGACATAAACAGTTCAAAACAACACACATTTATATGTAATTTAAGTACTATCTATTCAACCTACTTTAACAAATAGCACCATGCACAGTCCTTTATGCAAATACAAGAATGCCGGCTTTTTTTAACCTGACTGAACTATCGTTTCTTCTATTAAACTACTTTCCATATCATTTCAGCAGCACACTTTCAAAATTAACTTCTTTGTGCATTAGAGGAATTGCTCCTCCAAAGAGAAAAAAGAGGAAGAAATCAAGGAAGGTAGGTTATTGGCCTTTATAGTCTATGAAACAGATTAAATAAATCAGATTCAAGCATCAGAATGCTTCCAACCTTGTAGCAGACATCTCCTTAGTGGTTGGGTGAAATTGAAATTACAATAATCCAAACAGGTTTTTATTCTGGGCAGCATCCATTTTCACTAGAAGTCCTAAAAGAGACTTTCTGCAGAGTCATTTTAAGGGCAAAATCATGGGCGAGCTTACTATTCTCTGCCCATCCCACACTATGTGGTTCTCAGGCAGTATCAGAAGTCTTCTCCATTGTGAATAGAAAATTTCAGGGGGGAAATATTCTTTTGGGTTCACACTTTCTGGATATTTATAAACACAATGCCCTCATGTGTACAAAGTGAATGAAATAGTGTTTGTTAAGAGCCAATGCATGTTCTCAGGTTACATTAAACCCTTCAGATCTGTCAGAGATGAGCACATTCACACTCTGATAACCCTTCAGATATTGTCTTAATCTTCTATTTTTCTCTGCTTAAAATTTATAAAGAAATTATTTGGGATCAAAACCTTCTCTTTACCCTCGAACAGCCCATCATGAATGAGAGTTTTTTCCAAAAGTGGATTGTCCTTAAGAAATACTCGGGTGCTATTCACACTGCATACCAAACCCTGAAAGTATTTGACAGGTAAAGGTGTGTTATAGCTACTTGGCTTTGGGGACTAGGGGGACACTTTGATGATGAATAGTTCCCTCAGTGAGAAAATACTTTTTCTTCTTTCTTCTACAAACCCCCTCACTTCTGTCAGAGCTTGGCTTTTAATATACAAAAGTAGAAAATTTGTATTCTCATGAACAACTATAAATGGTGATGTATGGTTATCATAATTAATCCATAATTAAAAATCTCTGAAAGAAAATGTTGGGATGATGGAAAACATTTGTGTAGATAGAATAGGAGCACTGATGTGTTTTTATAGTCAGAAAAGAGAGTCTGTTGAATTACTCAAGAATTCAAGGGAAGTTCCACAAGGGCCAATCTTGGTTTACCCTCTTTCCTGCAGCACTTCTTGCCCAGTGTTGGATACACAGTGTCAGACACATAGCACATATCTTGAAAAAAGATATTGAGGATTTGAAAAAAATTACAAACTCAACATTACAACATTTGCATATGAAATTCTTTGTTTCTGAGTGCTACCTTAAGAGTCCATTTGTAGTATGTAGTTCATTGTGGATGGGTGTGCATGCATTTTGATGTGCGACATGATTATCAACTGGAGGACCTGTTGCTGGCTCATTTCCACCTGGTGCCCTGCCTTACCACAGTCTATCCTCCTTGGCTCTGTTCTACTGCTCCATGCTGCTTGGGTTTTGAACTAAAGCTGGCTTTTCCACATTATTAGAAAGTATGTTCACTGTGTCCTTGAAGCATTTCTTTTGTCCCTGTTCAGTCACAATGCCCATCTTCAGTTGCCCACTTGGAAATTGCTTTGATAACCTGCTGTCAGCCATTCTCTTTACATGACCAACCTATTGAAACTGAATTACCATAAGTATGACTTTCCTACTAGTGTACTGACAGTGCTTTGGGCCCTCATTAATGCAGATCATTTTGCCATTTAATTTTAAATGTAGCATACGGGGAGAATTGCCTCCTCGGAACTGGATATCACATCAGTGACAGGCCTGACCATGGCTCACAGAGTAGATTTCTTTGCAGACTTTCCTGCCCTGAGTTCTCAATTAGAATTTCAAGGAAGAAACCAGAATTGGTCCTATCACAGCCAGTCTCTCCTTTTCTTTCTCTACTGGTATTTTTCTACATATTCTAATTCTATCTTCTCAAACCCTCTGTCCCTTCTCACCTTACTATCCAACAGAGAAAGAGAGAAATGTGAGCCAATTTTTAAATAGTCATGACAGGTGGTTGCCTAATCAATCTTCATTCAGATTTCAGCCTCTGTAGCTTCTCCTGTTCTAAGAGAATAAAACAATTTTCATAATCCTTCAAGGGTCAGAAGTACTTAGCCAGGGCATATTGCTTATCACAATCCATTGTATTTCTTATCTCTATTTATTCAGCTATATATATCTTTCTATTATCTATTTCTGTGCTATGTTGGGTGCCAGGCTGGGAAAGATGGTCACAGGATAGGATAATACATTCAACATATAAGAAGAGATACTTAAAAAAAATAAAAGAGGGAGTAAGGGAGTCAGGAAGGGAGAGAAAGGTGTTATAGATAAAGAGAACGAGAGAGAGAGAGAGAAAGTGAGAGAGAGAGAGAAAGAGAGAGAGTGAAAGAGTCTTTATTTTCTCCCCAAAATACTTTCCTACCTTTAAGGACAACTCTCTCATCTCAGTAAGTTAAAAATGGAAAGAAAAATTAGATAATGGCAATCTTGCCTTTCCTTAAGTCTAAATGGGCACATGAAATCAAATATTTGAGAAGTCTACCCTCAAGCATGATAAATCAAATTTAGGACATTAAAAACATTTAAAAGACAAAGCTATGATTATCTAGCCTCTGTGGAGAATGACATTATATAAATAAAAATGGTTTGCAAATAATTGAAGGTAAGTTTCCTTAAGCACAACCAATCTTTTCATTTTAACCACATGTAATGGAAGTCTTCTTAAAGTTACAAGGATATGTTCCAATCTCCTTAAAAAGAGAACACAGAGCATAATTTAACTTTTCCTTAATGCCCTGGGGTTATCACTACAAACATCAGTTGCTGAATTTGGCAGTAATATGATAATGTCCTTATGGTCTACTGAGTGCACAAATAACTGTTTGACTTAACACAGAGGGAGTTCAGACTCCTGATCTCTCACAATTTTAATTTGGTTTTGTTTGTTTTTGCCATTTAAGGCTTTTAGGTATTTTTTACTACTGCCAAATGGATCCTACCTATAGCAAATGTTCCCACTTGCAGTTTGCTGTGAACTGGCAAAATTTATCACCTGACTATATATGTATTTTTGTATGAAGGATTTAAAAGGCTCTTGTAATACTAAGTGCATAGACTTTGGTATGTAGTGTTGCCATATACTCTATTTAGAAAGCCTGTTATTTTCTTTGTTCTTTCTGATTCTTAACAGTGTTCTACACTGGGGCTTCTCAAATTTAAAGGAGCACTAGAAATATGAAGGATATCCTGATAAAAATGAAGGTTCTATTTCTATTAATGTGAGTAGATGCCTGAGATTCTGTATTTCTAACAAATTCCCAGACCTATGCTTTGAGTAGCAAGATTTTAGATTGTGTAGGTAATTAGGTTAGTGGTTTAGATCAGGAATCTACAAACTACAGCCTGTGGGCCAAAGCTGGCCCATGTCTATTTTTATATGACCTACGAAATAAGAATATTTTTTATATTTTTAAATATTTGGAAAAAAAGATTTAGTGACATGTGACTGTTACATGAATTTCAAGTGTCAGTGTGCCAAACAAGTTTTATTGGATCATAATCACACTAACTGGATTGCAAGTCATCTGAAGCTGCTACTGTACAATGGAGTTGAGTACTACAGTTCTCCCTTGTTTGAGGGGGGTGCCTTCTAAGATCCCCACTGGCCGTCTGAAATGCTGATAGTACTAAATCCTATTAGTGTAATGCCTTTTCTATCTGCACTAAGCACTTATCATTCACTTTGCCTGTAAGTTTTGCAGTGTGAGGTGTGACAGCAAAAGTAGCATGAATTCCCTTTTCCTTCTTCATGATTTCATGATTGACTCTTACCTCAGCATACCATGTATTTCCTTTATTGTTGAGAATTTTCCTTTTATATTTAAAGGAAATACTTTATGACTACTCATTGGATTATCTCAATTGCCAGAACCTCTACTCTTCTGGATCATTATTAGGTAAAATAAGGGTTACTTTGAACAAAAACACTACAATCCTCACAGTCAGTCTAACAATCCAGATGGTTACTATGTGATTAATGGGCAGGTAGCATATACAATATGGATATTCTGGAGAAAAGCATGACTCATGTTCCTGGGGGTGATGGAGAGGGTTGGTGAAAAATGTGATCATGTTATTCAGAACAGTGAGTAATTTAAAAGTTATGGATCATCTATTTCTGGAATTTTCCATTTAATGTTTTTGGAACATGGTTTAACATAACTAACTAAAACTGCTGAAAGTAAAACCTTGAATTAGATTGGCAATACTGTTGTTGTCACAATAGAGACAGTGCGGCCTTTGAAACTTAGAATATTTATTATCCTATCCTGCTCTTAATGGAATAATTTGATTTGGATAATAGTACTGTGCATTTAAACCATACTTTTGTTCTGTTAGTAATGTTAGATGGATAAGGCTGAGACTGGGCCACCCTGTGCAACTGAGTAGGCAGTTGCCCTGCTCAAGGACGTGTAGAGGGAGGAGACTTTTTCAAAGACACACAGGTATCACATAGGCTAGAAAAGACCCATAGTAACAGTAACTAATCCCAAATCACATGACTAACAAGAGGAGATGCCAGGACAGAGCACGAAGTCCTTAGTGCCTTCCCATCACACTGCACTGTGATGTACTAGTAGACCTACAGAAGTGACATTTCAAAATTTTTCTCCAGTCAGATCATCTCCCCAATTAATGCCATTTCAGTCATTTATTTATTATATACTAAAAACATCCTTTAAAATGATAAAGTAGGCCACATCCATCTTAACTAATATTTTCTTCCAAAGTTTTAATGTATAAATAAAAATGGAAACAGCAGAGTTCACACTCATTGAGAAATATCTATTCATCTTTTGGATTTGAATAAGGTTTACTGGCCTATTTTCCCAGTTTGATATAAAACAGATTTCATTAAAATCCTGAATTCCACTCCTTGGATATAAAAGGCAGCTTTCAAAATAATAGTTAAGTCTTGAGTTCATCACTTGTTATTGTTACTATGAAAGAGATTTTAGATCTATTGAAAATATTTATTTAAATTACCTTTTAATTACTTAAAATATGTTTTAATGGTATATATGGTCTAATAAAATATTTTGTCTTCCATTTTTTGATCTTTAAACACTCTGGCTTTACAAACAAGAATGGACCATGGGAATAAAACTATTTCTTTATTAAATTTACGGACAGAGAGGGATGTCTGGATTTAGTTTGTTTCATTTCCCACCAGCCAAATTAAGAAAACAAGGAAATCTTTTACTTCAGAAAGGCAGTATCATAGATGAGGCAAATCCTCCTTTATTTCGTGCAAATCTCTCTACTCTCATAAAACTTAACATTTGTCTTCCATTGGAAGATAAATTAACATTCCTATACTAAAACATGAATATAAAGGAAACTGCTACCAGAGGCTAGAGGTTGGACCATCAAATGTATATTTTAAAACTATAATACTAATATATTGATAGTCAAATTATTCATTAGTATATTATTATTGGAAATAAGCTTCATGGGGTTTTAACACTCTCTTTTGGAAGAGTGTTTCAATGTTATCTTCAGGAATCAGTTTTTCATTTAAACACAATCAACAATCAAATAGTATATGTAAAGTCTGTTTGACTTGCTTTTTCATATTAGTATTCTTGTGTTTGAGATATTCTTGATATCTTGCTAAAACTTAGTCTGGTAATTGGCATTGACCTTTCTTAATCTCAGAGTCTGGTAGTGTTTTCTGTAATTACATTTCTAAACAACATTTATTTCTCCATGGTTAACTTCCTTTGATTTTTTGAATTTGCTTCTCTATTCCCTTTACAGAGAAAAGGAGGGAATGGATTGTTTGGTTGGTCTCTTTCAGGCTTTTTCTAAATATTTCAGAGTTCTCAGGGAGCTGTTTCCTCCGTCTGGAATATTTCCACTGCTCTTCCTTTCTGGGTACACAATTAGATTAAATTTCCCAGTCTTCTTCCAATTAAGTGCTTACATGTTTCTAAGGAAGTGATGAATGTTATAGCCAGGCCTACCTGGCCCTGCCCCCTCAGACCTCACCTTCTACTAGTGATCTCTCTCCATCTACTGGTTGAATGGAAAGGGCTTCTTGAACCTAAAGGAAGGCCCTACAATAACATGGAAGGAGGCTGGGTCCCCATGTCATCATTTAGAGAACCACTGTCCAGGAGAGGTGCCCTTCCAGGAATCACCATTTTAGTGTGCAGCACAAATAAAAAAATAAAAATAAAACTTATTGAGAAATACAATGTGACTTTCATAACCAACTTAGTGACTTAAGACAATAAACATGTACATTCTCATAGTTTCTATGGGTCAGGAATTCAGGCAGAACTTAGCTGAGTGCCTCTGGCTCAAGGAGTTACATAAGATTATGATCAAAGTACAGAGCAGTACTATGGCCTTGGTGAGATAGGGGGCATCTGCTTCCAGGGTGCTCTCATGGACCTTGGCAGGTCGAAGTCCTTTGCTACATGGACCTCTTTACAGAGTAGCCTCATGATGGAGCTGCAGCTCATTTCCCACAGGGCTGGGGATCTAAGAGAGAGGGTGGGGAGGGAATTTCAAGAGAGATAGAATGAGCTTACTTTAAAAAATTCCATGCGTTCTATATGTCCTATTTACTAAAGGGGAGGAACTTGGTGCAGCTGCCACCAAAGGGTTTATACAAATCCTGAATTCCAGAAGATGAAGATCATTGGAAGCCATCCTAGAAGGCTATATGTGCTTTTCTGATTATCTCTCTCTTTGAAACAGAATTAATCACATTTTCTGACTTACAGTGACATATACGCATGCTCAAGGATGCCATGTCTGATGAGGGAGACTGTGTCTTACATGAGAATGCCTGACACAGTGTTCAGAGGGGCCAAAATCCAACCCATTTTCCTGAGTCTTCACATCATAAAGACACAGCACAGTGTACAGATGCTGTAATGGTGCAGTCCTTGTGGGATTCTGAATAATGGAGAAAGAGTTTAGAGCAGTTATTTACTCCTGTGAAACCAAACACTGCACTATGAACCACATCGTTTTTAAGAGAGAGGAATAGTGAGAGAGAACCATATTTTACTTAGTTTTTCATTTGTTTTTAACCTGATACGTACTGTTGATCAAAGATAAATGAGTGCTTGAATAATAAATATACCCTGTATATTTTAGATGACTAATTTGTGACCAAAAGTCTTATTTGGGAATTATAGGAAATTGTCTCAAGAAATGCATGAAAATCTTAAGTACTGATTAATAGCCCCAAGATCAAAATGCATAGCAAATTTCTAAATTTTAAAAAGTTTATCAGTGGAGCTCAAGTCATACAGAACAATAAATAGATACTTTGTTTCTATAATGTTAATTAGTGGGCTATAATTTTAAGTAGTATTAAAGAAGAAAATTCCGTAACAATGTGAGGAATTTTTGAAGACATTTATGCCTCTCATATATGCTTATTTAAGATAATATTCATCCCATAATTCTTTTCTTAATTCAAAGCAGTTTCTGTGAATTGATTCAGCCTATCCCTTGGAAGAAACATAGATGTGGTCAATTCTAGCCACTTGGATTAACTCTGTGGTGTCAAATAGTTTTCCTGGTGAATAACTATTATTATGACTGAGGATAAGAGAATCAACTAAAAAACTATACACATATGGGCAAGTGTGTAAGGATGAATTATGTCTTTCTTTAGTTTTCTCTAAATAGAACTCACTGTATTCAAAAGACAATATTGAACTTTTGTAAAGACATTGATGTTTACAAAGGTCCCACAAAACAAACATCAATACTTTGTCCCAGCTATTGAAAATATCTACTATCACAGACACAGAATTAGAAAACCTATGTAACTAAATTTTAAAACATGTTCCTACATGTAGCAAATAACATATAGTCAGTCATTTTAATTATAGAAAATACATAAACTTACTGCTAATTTTATTCTGTAGGGACTTAATATTCTAAAACATGTTTAGTTTTATTTTAGTTCATTCTTAGTTTATAAATATTTGCATACCCTTGAATCTTTGGAAATGTGTTTGTGAGAAATTTACACAAAGATATTGTTAAGGAAAGAGATTAGAACTAGATGAAAATTAAGAAAAATTATACAATTTACAAAAAAACCCCATAAAACCCAATACCACTGAAATAAAAAAAATCTTCCATATTCTGTATTCCTAAATTTAGAATATCCATGACTTTTATTATAAAATTTTTTAAAATTCCTTAAATGTCATCCACATAATAAATAATAAATATTCTTATAATTGTGCTATTAAGGATATAACCACAATGCTAATTATGAGGTTATTAATCTTAAGGCCAACATCTATATATTTCTGCAAAGATGAGAAGGTGATATGGTAAATTGCCTTGACTTCTTTTTAAAAAGAAAGCTTTTGAGATAATGACAGCAGTTCATTAATTTTTGATTCCATGATGTCTGACACATAATACATGCTCATAAATATTTCTTGGATAAATGAAGGAAAGAAAGGAAAAGGAAGGAACAGGAAAGGAAAGGTCAGGGGCCATGCAGGCAATCCAAAGTTATTTAGAACAAACAGTTTTGTAGGCTAATCATACTTTTGATGGTTTGGATAAAAATTTCAGTAGTTCAAGCAGTATTCTTCTTTTTAAAAACACTCATTCCTAGAACAAGATAAATAGAAAAAGCTACTACCTCTTAATAGTCAACTCTGTCATTTACTAGGTAAGAAGCACCATCCATCCAAACATTGTGTACAGCATATTAGACTGAGCATTTTTCATACACATAAACTATATTTCCCATGAACATTATTGTCTCTCAGCACATTATGTATTTCGGAAGATCAATAAATAATGAAGAATAACAATAACAACAACATCATCAAAACCCTCGGGGACTATGAGGCTTGCACTCAGGCAAAGGTCTGAGCAAACAGATGGTTTCTTCATTGTGCCCTGAAAGCAAGCCTCGTTGCCTTCAATAGAACCACTAACTGCAGTAAATCCCTGAGCAATTGGCCTTCCATCAAAAACAGTCTGTATCCGGTCTCAGGGAGTTCACAGTGAGGGACTTTTGGCAATGGCGTCTCAGTTGATCACTCCTGTAATGGGGCAATTATAGGCAGAGAGGTTGTCTGTGATGTAACCCAAGCCCTCATTTCTACACAGCTGTGCAGACCATCAACTCAAATTGTACCAAGAAGTCAATTGGGAGCCTATTCAGAATATGGGATATTTATTGGCTGAGGATGAGGAAAGCCTATTTGTTCAACCACAGTGGAATTTATCTTTGTCAGTTCTGGGCACAGACATTTGAGCACATGCAAACAGCAGTACTACCTCTGCCAACCAGGCTGTTCTGGGATCCCCTGTGACTTGACTGTCTTGGGCCCTGTCTGTCACTCCCATCTGAGACCAGCCTGTGCCAGGGAAACCTTTTGTCCATTCCTTGACTCCATGAGCTTGAATATGCCAACCCTTTAACTTTTATGATTTTCCAAATGAATTTCCGAGTTTTGATGGTTAATCAATATGTACTGATAAAGGGATTGCCAAACAGCACTAACGACCCAGAAGACATTAGCATAATTTTTAAACAGGGATTTCCTTGATTTCCTTTGAGAACTTTTGGCCACTGGGAAGGAAAACAGAGACTTTGTAATGGGATTCGCTGGAACCAGAAACTGGGCAGGCTGAGTGAGCCAATGAGGCAAAGGGATGGGATGGTGTTTAATGTTCTAGTATGTTGCCTGCCCATGGTTTACCAGCTGTAAGGAGTCAAGGAAAAGCAGAGTGATGGCTTGGGAATATAGGGAGCCTGATTCAATAGAGATCATGTTGAGGAAAATGGACAGGCTTGTGTGTAAGGAGCTCAGAAAGGTTCAGGGACAGATGGTTGTGATCAGAGTAGGAGAATTTACTTTGAATTCTGGAAGTGATATGGCTGTGTTTTATTCAGATATCACTTCCATATCTGGAAGTGATATGGATGGAGTTCTAAGTTTACCTGCCCCTCTTTACTCCTGCAATCCATCATAAACAGTTGATCTCCAGTAGGGATGCTCGAGGAGGCAGTGGGCAGTAAGAAAATTTCCTAATCTGCTTGTTCTGGAGAGGCTGTCAGGACCAAAATCACAGGGAAAAGCCAGGCTTTAGATACGTGAGGAAGTAGAAACAATCTACAACACTAGAATCAAGTTCAATGTAATAATTTCTAATGACATGTATAGTGCTTCTTAAATGTGTGCGACCATCTGATCAAATCCATATTGAGCTCTATTTTATTATCAGATATCATCATAGTAGTGGGACATACAAATATTTATCTGTAATTTTTTATTTCCAAAGGGAAAATATTCAAGTATTTTAAATAAGGCAATTGGATATAGTCAAGGGAAGTTATATAGGAAGAGCCATAAGCTAAGAAAGAAATGGGTGCCTTAAGGAAGGGGTGTGAAATAGACAGTCAGGAAAGGAGGTATATGATAGGACAGGAGGATTTTGTGTTTCCTGTGTTGGGTAAAATGTTCCTGGGGCCATATTAGCACAGCTTACAACTGTGAGCATGAAATGTTTTAATTTGTCTGGTACCAATACTCTGCTTTGGGTCAATGAACACTGGTGTGTCGACAGAGTGGGAGGATTTCAGGGGTCACTTAAGTGAAGGGAGTGTCAATGAAGAGTTATAGAAATAAATTGAAATAAAATTGCAATTTTCTACATAATGAGAATAGCAAGCAGAGATGGATGTTAGAGTGGAAGGCAGAAATGATCCAGCAGTGTGGCAGGTGAGAGATAGCAACCCCAGTCCTGATTTCCATAGCAGTTGAGCTGAGATAGACCTAGGACTCCTAGAAGACCAGATGTGAAAGCCTCATCATCTCTCTGCTGAATGGCAAATTCCCCAGAAAGCTGTGCTCAGAGTGGGGTCTGAGAATAGCTCAAGAGTCTAAAACATAAAAATCCAATGTTATCTGAATTTTTCTATGCTTTATCCTACTTAGACTTCTGATTTACCCTTGATAGCCTCTGGTTCCTTTTTCTTCTAATCTACCCCAATGCTCAATAATATTCTTGTGGTGTTTTGCAAATTGTTATTTTCTTTTTAGTACATTCAATTGAAATGAGATATTTAATAAAACATAATAGTATGTTTGGTAGAAGCTAAATGGAATTTGTAAAAGCTTCCAAATAACCTGTATCTTATCAAGGAATTAGCCCTCTATAGAAAGAGTGTAAATAGACTTTTCAGTAAATTATTAAGACCTAAACAAGCAAACAATATTCATCATCATCACCACCACCAAAAGAAAACAAAAAACTGTTATATTGGAAACATTTATTTCCAAAGTTCAATGAACATTTGATTGGATAAAATAGTTAACTCATTCACATGGGCTGGGTATTATCTCTGATTGTTTCACATTATGCTCTTGTTGGAACTGACTTAAAGAAATCAAGATACAGCTTTTTTTTTGCAAATGATTAAGGCATATGGTTATGAAAAGCATTTTGATGCATTCAATGTAGATACATCTTGCTATTTTTCCTATGTAGACTCTTTATATATATGAAAAGAAAAGCAATAACAAATGGAATATCCTAGGATTGGTTTTTAAATCTAAGAAATTTTAGAACTCAAGTTTGCTCCCTTATTTTTATGAATGAGAAAATTTGGAACTAGGGCCTTCTTGGATCATGTTTGTAGCTGAACAAAGAGCCAAGATTTAAGTCTGCATCTTGGCTCTGCAACACAGGGTTCTTTTTATTTTACTAGTTATAAAAAGTGGAAGTATGAGCTACTTATTGTCAACTGACCTTATTAAGGAGAAAACATGGTGCATTTGAAACAGCAAAATGCATTAGTTGAGAACTATAGCTTTTACTCTGGGAAGCCATCAGTTATTCTTTAGAAATTCACATTTTTATTCAGAATGTAAAGAAAAAAAAGGCATTGATCTGATGTATGTGACTGTCATAAATTTTAGGCATTCAATAAGACACTGACAGTGTGAAAACACTGTTTAGTTAAACCAGGAAGTCAATTTTAATCTAAATTTTTAAAAACTGTTCACCAAACAGGAGAAATCAATCTTCAACCTAAAATTAATCAAAAATTGGGTGGTGGTGGGGGGGGATAAGCTGACTCATCTCAAGAGCCATAGTACAAATGATTAGTAATAATATTTCTAACTTGAATCACAATTTATAGGCTAATCTAATCATTATATATCGAAATTTTCTAACACCCACCCAGAGACAGTAGGGCATGTTCAAAGAACATCAGCAGATGTTCATAATTCCTTTAATTACTGAAAAGACATGGGCTACATTCTTAGCACTGTATGCAAGCTAAAGAACAAAACTGTGATTGAATTACTTTCTGGAAGTAAATGTGGATTTTGTGAACTTTTCTATCTTTATGTGATAGCTTATTGATGTTGATAAGTCACAAATATTCAATCCCTCCTGAAAGAAATCATGCATCCATATGCTAAAATATGCATTACAGCTGAAAATAAGGATCGGATCAAGTAAAGAGAAATCAAGAGTTCTTGAGAATATATCTTCTTTGTGAGCTTTTCCATTATTCACATGGAGGGTACTTTCCACCAAACTTCCAAGAGTATTGCACCATTCCAAATAATTGATTATGCTCCTGTTCCTTTTAAATATACTCAACTATCAATCTTCTAACATCAATGTGTACTTTAAAAACAGCAAAGGAGAGAACATCTGGATTTTGAAGTGTTTTGAGAACAGAACAAGTACCTACATTTCTACAAAACCCTGAGTGCTGCTTTAATTGAGCACATTTATCTTCAGTTTCAATAATATTTTAATTGCGTTATAAGATTAATGCTGTTAAATAAGCTCACCTGTTTGATATTTATTTGCATTGCTTAAAAGTGACAGAAACATAATTATAGAGGCACACAAAAAAACTGACAAAAATTAAAATGATCTTAACTGAAATGAACATGAGAAAGTCAACATACTAAGGACAACCTCCACATCCAATTCATCAGAATGTCCCTCCAAAACAGACCCTGAGTTACACTAACTTACACTGTGCACACTCTAGTTCTAAGTACCATCATCTTTCACCCAGACTATCATCAGAGCCTCCTGTTTCTATTTTTGCCATCCAAAAGTCGTTTTCCACATAGCAGAAGGGGTGAAAGCTGACTCTTTGCAGTTTGCGAGTGTGAATTTTTGAATTTTCCAAGACATATTTTTTGAGCTACTTGTTAAACACATTAACTATTTAAAAATAAATTTATATGTGTGCAATTATGTTAAATTAAAAAGTACTCCAAACTCATCACTTCTTTAGTGTAGTAGTGTAATAAACTATTACCTAAGTCCTTAAGATTATTTGTGCCCTTCTTTGCATGATATAAATGATATATAATGGCAGACTACTGTGAGTTCCTTTCTAATTCTATATTCAGTGGAACCATATTAATAGTTTACAGTGGCCTTGGTGGGGTTATTTATACTACAAAATCCAGCAAATACTTCAAATCAGGGTCTGATGTACTGTTTGATGATCATCTAAATCTAACTTAAAAATAGAAAAAAATGCCAATTATACTTAAAAGTGTGATAAGTCCATAGCAATTTCATTTTGAATAGAATGAAACCTTGAGGAAACAGTCTTCCAATGTCTGAAAGCCCATTCTGCTTCAGCAAAGAAAAAACTTACATAATGCATGAAAGAGTGGCCTTCTAACCTGCATCTTTGTTGTTTCAGTTTCGTGTTGCCCATGATTGGAAATAAAAATATCAACCAACATTCGTGTCAGAACAAGATGTTTTTGAGTATCTATTGTATTCCCAGAATATTTCAGGTGCTCCAAGAACATCCCCTGAATGAATTTATTGATAGAACCTGACATGTTCTCCCTCCTGCTCTCCCTTAGTTCCTTGTTTTCCTTCCAGTGTCCAGTGGTACCAATGATCATGGTAACTCAGTTACAGTCCTATTCCTATAAATGCTTGAGTCACTGATGACACTTAGCCAACCACTTCAAGTCCATTGTCCCCTAGTCTTTATTTCAGAGCCTTTGTAGAAATTCATTTGAGAACTTTACTAGGGAAATTGAAAATGAAACAGTAGCATTTTTTTTCTGGTACCACTATAACCTAAAAAAACTTTTAAGGGCATTTAAAATATGATGTTTGCATATTTTCTTTAACACTTAACAATCATATGTGCAAGTCTGTTCTGTGGAGATTACTGTTAAAATTGTGAATGCCAATTAAAGTTTAATGGTTAATCTTCACTAAATAAGAAGTGCTTCATATACCATGCAAAATTATCTGCCACAGCATTAACAAAAACCAATTAGTTAACTAGCTAAACAGATTAAACATAGATTTTCAGTCTATGGGGAAATGAATAGGCCTTAACTTTAATAGTATGGAATATTCTTTTATTTAAATTTTATGACTGCTCATCTAGTTTCATTTAAAATGTCAAAATTGTAACAGTAATGACATTCATTTTATAATAGTGTTTGAAACATATGCAGTAAAAGGGGCTGTAATAATAATACTACAAATTACATGCTTATTTTTCCAGATCATACCTAATAGACTGTAATATCATTTTCAGTCACAGTTCACCGGAGTTAAATTTAAAACCTAATATTAAAGTCAAGGTTCCTTCACATCTAATTAGACACTGGAAACAAATGTGGCCAGGTCTGCATTCTGGTAAGTATATGCAAATAATCCCTCAGAGGCAATGGAACAATTTAACAACATTAAAGGTAAAAGGAGTCCACTGTAAAGGTACACAATAAATTACTGCAGATTTACCTTCACCGTTGGGCAACATGACAGCTCAGTTGCTGTAGGACATACTATAGCATAAATTGTACCCAGCTTGTCTCACACTGCAAAATATTCAGGACAAACACAGAATATTTTATGCTTAGACGCCTAACTTCTGGAAATTATGCTAGCAAGTGAGGCAGTTCAACAAAGTACCTATCATTGGGGTATGGATAGCACCATTGCAAATCTTGGCAGAGTCATTTATTTTCAGGAGCAGTAGGGAAACATTAAAAAGAATGCATTTTGTTCATTCTTTGGAATTCACATAAATAAGTCTTAGCTATAGACTGTATTTAGAAGAGAATATTTGACTGTGGGTTTTTATTTTTTATTTTTTTCTTTCCGTAAGCCTATCCTCCTTAATGGTTTTGCTGTATTCATCCTCAAAAATAGATGGGGGAAGATATTTCCCTGAGGTTCCATCAAGTAAGATCACAGATTTTTCTCTACTTCTTTTTATCATCTTGCAAAAAAAAAAAAACAATAAAATAAAAAAAGAGATTGGGAGGAAAGGAGGAAAAGGGGATTTTATGACGTTTGTTAGCGTGCCATGCAATTTGGCATATCAACTGGAGTTTTCCAGTCAAAAGCCTCTCGGATTGGCTCTCAGTGTCCAATCATATTCTTGCCCTGTCTTCAAAGTGGCCTTTTGTCCCACTTTGAAAAGGAAAATTATAAGGGCCAAGAGCACAGTATTACTTGCAAATGGGTGCCTTGATTCTTATAGTTTTCCAAACACAAAGAAAATGATTCTTCTGCTCACCATTTATGTAGGCACTAAAATCACTGTTAACAAGTACCTGATATATAAATGTTGTAGCAATAAAACTTACTATCTGTATCTAATCTTAGACTTTGAAAATGGAATTTTAGGCTTAATTTATAAACTATAAATAGAATCATTTAAAAAATAGCTTAAATTGTGTTTCTTCATTCCCCTGTCAAGTCTTGAAGGTTATTGTAAGCATTTATTCACTCTTCCACAAATCAGTCTTTTGCAGAGGATCTTGGTTTTAGATACCTTGTCATAAAATCAGATCAATAGAAAGGATTGGACAGTACAATTTATTGTGATTTCTTCACAGCTGAGAATTTTAAAAATATATTTCTTGACATTTCCCTAACAATATTCATTCAACCACCAGCGCATATCCTACCCAAAGAATACCCCAGTCTTCATTTCTTCTGTGCTTGGTATAGTATCAGATCCAGGATTAAACATAATATTGACATCAAGAGGAGTAACAACCTTATCTCCACTGACTTTGAGAGAGAGGAATTTGATAACAATAAAGAGGAAGAGCTCTTACATAGGTATGATTTTTTTATCTTGAGAGAATTCAACACTGAAATTGAGACTAATTCAAGATAAAATCTATATTAACTTAAGGATCATATTCATTATCTTTAAAATTACCTATGAGATATAAATGGAAGCAATATTTGTTTTTTATATACTGAACTGACTGAAGGACCTGCAGGTGGAAAAGAATAGAAACCTAATTACTCCTGCTACCATTTAGTAGAGAATTCCATTGTATTAATATTTTGGGCAAAGATTCCTTTGTAAGGTAAAACAGAACTTTTTTTTATCATTTCTATTTCCAATAGGTCTTGATTGTTGTTTCAGAACAGCCAATGTAACAAATGAATTCATTTTAGGATTTATACTTCTTCTGGAAAATTATTGCTGAATAGATATAGGAAATAAAAGTTCTATGGATAAGATTTAAAGAGAGCGCTATCCTTGCAAAAAAATATTTAGTTCTGCATATCTAAGCACTTTCAACTTGCTAGCATTTTGGCACATCATCACTTCTCTAACAGAACAAGGATACCAACATTAACATTTGCTCTAACACCTGATGAGCTGGACAAGTGGGGTGCCTTAGAACCTATTTACGATTCTAAGGTAATATATGGAAGCCTGGGTATAGAAGAAACCATGAAAAAGAAATGATTCTGTCCTAGTGAGTAGGATGAATAAGGCAGAAAAGAATCTGGAGAAAGGAGTTACAGTAATTGCCCAGACTGCACCTGTACAATTCACTTTGTGTAATAGACCTGAACACATATGCAATATTTTTTCCAAGGAAGTATAGTGTTTTACAAAGATGATATTGCTTAAGTTTAACATGTTGGTCAGAATACTAAAATACAGCCGATTCTGCAAAATTCAAATAGTGCCTTAGTAAGTGGATACCTTGGTTTGCATTAGAGCTCTTTTAGTAATTGGCCCTGCCCACTGAGTATGATTAAACACCAAGGAGAGAAAGAAAGGTCTGGAACAGGTCCCATTATCTCTCTGAATCTCAGTTTTGTTATCTAAAGAGAGGGTAAGGGCCCAGCTAAGGTCTGAGGTCTTCTTTTGTTTTAATACCCAATTATTCTTCTCAGTAAGTGATCAATAATTCAAGAAACTCTGGACCTAAATTAGTGTTTTCAAAAACCAGGAAATTCTGAACCATAGTAATATGTCCTCCTTAGGAAATAAGATTTTAAAAGAATTTCTTAAAAAAAAAAAACTATGCCTTGCTTTGAACTAAAAAGAGATCAAATGTTAAAACAATGAAAGAGCTGTGATTGGCTATTGACAGAGCACCACCTCCGCATTACTTTTGTATTCATCTCTTGATTGCATGCAGGGGTCTGCAATAGGGAGACTATAGATGTATTTCACTGTCATTCACAAACCATATTTTAAACTACAGATGTAACATTTTTGCTGCAAAACCTTTTTTAGAGCTGATAACGTGTGCAACAATGGATTGATTTTAAGTCCCAGCTCTTTGTTTTCTGAGACCCTCCCTCTGGCAGAGCAGCCTCAGAAGCCTGGAGGAGGGGTGGGGGAAGGGAAGACAAGCAGGAAGCTCACACCTTTCATAATGGCTTGTGAACAATCAAGAGCTGATGGTATTAGTGAAAGGTTATTATTTGAATTAATCATACAAGTTTAAAACAACTTGGCATTTCAAAATGTTTCTAGGTAGGCGTAGTTTCCAAACTGCAACTGCCACTGAGTATAATACTTGGCAGATTGGAAGGGTGTGAGTCCCTCGGGTGGAGGGAAGGAGGTAGATACATGGCTGGAGCACGGCCTCTTCCATACTTCAAGGGATGGTGACAAGGTCCTGATCCTGGACAGATCTTGGCAACTTCTTGATCCCTTCTTAGTGTGGGTAGAGAGAGGAGAAAGGAGAGAGAGAAGGAAGAGAAGATCAAGAAAAAAAGACATAGGGTCAAGAGAGACAGCAGAGAGGTGGCTTTCAGAGTTGCTGTAGCTTTCTGTGCACTGGGTATCTGGGCCACCAAATCACATGGTTGTTCTTTTTCTGTTCTTTCGTCTCTAGTAATGATCCAATTTATCACACACAAATACTAAGCAACTCCAAGGAGATAATTCATGCAATGCTAAAGGAACAATTCAATGCCATAAAAGAATTGGAGAGAGAGATTATAGTAGGTAGGGAGAGCAATATAAATGTGCTCCAGCTTCCCCTGGGAATGGGTGGTAATGGTGTAATCTACCGAACATTCATTGCGTCGGTTCTAGGTAGCCGCTGTGGCACTAGCATATGCTAACTGAAGCCTCTAGAACAGGAAATTGAAGAAGTCAGTCTGGACATTTAAGATTTCATCTTCTAGTGGAGAAGATGGTGTAATAGCCCACTTGCTAAGTCATGGAAATTAATCCACTAGAATCTGGATGTCTTGACACAGGGGCATGTGGGAGAGCTTGAGCCTGGTCCAAGAGACTCATGCCTGAGTTGAGACTTTCAGACTGAGTGTGCAAGGAGCCAGTCTTGTCAATGGACTGATAGTACACAGACTCAGAGAGGAGATGGAAGCATGCTGTGTGCCTTGTTTCTTTACATTACGATGTGGGATATAGCTAGCGTTAGGACCAGGACTAGAGAAGTAAATAGGGCCAGTACATGTACATCTTACAAAGGAGTTGAGACTCCAGCATGTAAGGACCAAACCACACAGAGGCATGCAAGTGACAAAGATTATATGTGCATTTCATGTTAAATAAATACCACATAAAAAGATTTTAGAACTCCATGTGGTGGCACATGCATGTAATTCCAGTGACTCAAGAGGCTGAGACAGGAGGATCTCAAGTTTGAGGTCAGCTTCAGCCACTTAGGCCCTAAGCAACTTAGCAAGATGCGGTCTCAACATAAAAAAATGAAAAGGGCTGAGGAGGTGGCTCAATAGTTAAATACCACTGGGTTCAATCCCTGCCCTCATACCAAAATTTTTTTTTCTTTTCAGAAAGATCATTTGTGATGGATATAAAAGATTAAAGATTTTCAGAGAAGACCAAAATGTTGTTTTGAATGTTAAAGAGGGTAATGACAGATGGGAAGTCTCATTCAGATCATTCTAAGAAACAACCACCCTAGAGTACACACTGCTCCTCTCAGTCACCTATCCTTCCTTCCCCTTAACTTCCAAATAGTGGTATTGACACTGGTTGCTATCTATGGATACTCAGCTCTTAGACATTTTTATCTGTTGGGGGTGGATATAGAAGAGTCAAGAGACTGGGGTGTGGGTGATATGAGGGTGATTCTGGATTAGGAACAGGGTATATCATATTGTTACTACATATGCATTTATGATTATACAACAACACAACTCAATAAAATTAAAAAAAAATAGAATAACTCAGCAGTAAAAAGAAAAAGCAAATGTCTGACATCAAATGCTAAATATGAAACAGAATTAGTAATAAGGGCATCAATGATGAAACAGTGTAACTGAAATTACCTGTGTGTATGTGTGTGTTTGGGTCCCTAAATTAAATAGAGAATTAAAAGTAAAATACTTTAGATGCACTTCATTAGGCAGGATTATTAATGACAACACAGATAGTTATTTTTTTTTTGGTTCATGCACTTAATCACAAAATTTTGAGATGGAAGCATAATTACATTAATGACTTTTTTGCACATACTCCTTGATTTTAATGTTTTTAGTAAAGTTACATTAATGGCACAAGCCCTCCAGTTACTGTCTGATACATTCATGAATCAAAAACAAACGAACAAAAAAGGTAAGAGTAATTTATTTTAGAGTCTGTGGAGTCATCTATTGTTGCGAAGTAATTTAAAATTTTAAGAACATTTTGGTATGAAATAACACAAAGACTGCAATATTAAAATATACATAACTTCAGTTATTTTCCAAGGGACTAGAAGGAAATAACTTCATCAAAGGTTTCAAGACAACTCTACCTTTCTGATGCATGATATATTTAAGGGAAAACCACTTCCAGAACATTATTATGTGTGCGTGATTTTTTTCTCTCACAAATTATTTCTTTAAAAAAGAGAGAAAATTAATTGTGCTATGTACCATGATATGAATACCTATTTGGCTAGTAATTTAAAATGTAAAACATTCAAAAAAGAGTTGAAAAAAATCCAAACTTGAAATTTTCCAATGTTTATGAAGTCAGTTTGGGAAGTAAGTGCTTAGGTGATTTTAAATTTTTAAAAATATATTCTCAGGAATACGTGTGAAGTCTGGAGAAGGAAATATCTAAACTATGTTCCTCTTTTTCACATTCTATTGAGCTGGCTTCTTTTCTATCTCTACGATATTTATTACTCAATCAATATTCAATTACTATATCCCTTAATTCTCTTCAAGCTGGGATGAAAAACTTTGGCTGAGTTGAAGCAAAAAAGCATTTTAAAAGACTTACCTGAACATTTTAAAAAATTATAATGCCTGCATATTATCCACAGCATCTTAACTTAAAGCTGATGTACAAGTTGCTTTTTGTCAAATGCTCATAAATGCTAAATCTGTAAAGATAGAGACCAATATTTCCGTGCTAGTGGACAAAGTAACTTTCTAACTGGAACAGTTCATAACCCCTTGGTTGCCCAGGCATAATGATATTACAGATAAGAAAAATGATCAGAAGAATGTCAAAATGACATCATGACACAAAAATTAAAGCGTCTGCACTTAAAACCTTCACCATCCTGCAGTTCTTGCTAGAGCTTTCCTCACTGGTATCACTACATGAGGCTGAGACTGTTTATTTTCCCATAAATACCATTTCCAAGAGGTTTTAAACAGTGGCTTAGGTCTGATACAAGCCCTGTCAGGTATCACTTTGAAAGAAAGCCCTTTAGGAAGCATTTTTTTTTGTATATTTAATTACCAGTTTTGTTTTGCTTAAAAAAGCGGTGGCAATAGCAGAAGTCACCGCAGCCTCTATGATTATGTGAGATCACCTGCCGTGGCCAGTGAGCAGCTTCAATCCACTTTCTGTTTCCTGAGCTGAATCTGACTGGGCTGGCATATTTTCTTGACTTTGAAATGGATGCTTAACATCCCAAGGCATATTTCCAGATGACTTAAACAGCGGAGACGGAATGATTCTTTCACTTGGTCATGGACTTTTTTCTTTGCATTAATCCCCTTATTTTTTTGATGATCTTCTTGCATTTTTTGTGTTGTATAATATGAGAAAAAGCATTAAATATTTGGCCTAAAAAACTGAAGAGAGGGTAAATCATATATATATATGTATATATATATATATGCACATATATAGAGAGAGCACTTCTGTATACAGAACCATTTGGAGCAGTAAACAGGCAACTGTTTTGTTGGAAAGCTATAAACTATGGAATGGTTTACTTTCCCTGTGCTTCTTGTTTTCTTACTTGTAACAAGAAAGAGGCCTACTAAAATAGCAACATAACCTTCAAAAGACATAATGTGAAATGTTATTTAAATAGATTTTTTTTATTTACCTTGATCAGGTCTATTCAGGGTCCACTGTTTCCTGATTAAATACTATGTTAGTTGACACTAGAAAGAAAATCTTTCAGAGTAGATCCAGACTGATGGAGTGAAATGGCATGAGCTAAGACTATCTTATAGATCTATCCCAAATATCTCCAGCTCTGACAAAGGCAAGTGACCCTTTAAGATAACTATCTATTTTAAGTTGAAGAGTAGGTATAAATGTTAGGTAGCTGTTAGTCTATTATTTCAAGTCATCAACAAATCTTTTTGAAAATTTACTTTGTGATAGGTATGTGATTGCCATTGGGGCAGCATGGACGTAAGTGATTGATATGACCAAGTCCCCAAGTCATGAAAATGTTAGTGTTTTGGAATAGAATTGGGAAAGTCTGTGTTGACAATCACAACTTAACCCCAGCAATTAAGGTAATATTAACCATTAACAGTCTTCTTTAGGGGCTGGAATGGTTGCTCAGTGGTTGCAGCGCTTACCTGGTGTGCGCTAGTATGCAAGTTCAAACCCCAGCACCACATGGACAATGAAGTGTTCCAGCAACAAAAGCCATATGAAAAACTAAATAAAATTGATTCTGTCTGTTTTTCTCTCTCTCACTGTCCCTCTCTGAAAAAAAGAATCGTCTTTAGTATCCCTTATTCATATGAAACTAAACGTTTGAAAAACTTAGACCAGTGTCCCATTGTTCACTAGAAAGAAAAAATGACATGCAATCACAAGGGAGCTTGAATTTTTGACCTTTGATGAATACCCACAGAGTTTTTCATGCAGTTCTTGCCTCCATATAATTATCAATTCAAATGTATTTTTAAAAATATCTGATTCAGAGGATGGAACAGTGGCTC
Source organism: Aplodontia rufa (assembly GCA_004027875.1). NCBI lineage: Eukaryota > Metazoa > Chordata > Mammalia > Rodentia > Aplodontiidae > Aplodontia > Aplodontia rufa. Next base: position 33,924 of record PVKS010006744.1, read on the forward strand.
AACTGTTAATGGTACTGCCCTGGCATGTGTGAGTACACGAGTTCCATCCTCAGCACCATGTACATAACGAGGTCTCAGAGTAAAGAAAGCTACATTAGAAACTAAATAAAAATGTTTCTGTCACTCTCTCTTCAAAAAATATTTGATTTAAATATGGGTGTGTAAAAAGGCTTAGTGTCTAGATGTGACAATGACAGTGAAAATTAAATGAGCACATGCTTAGAATTTTCACCATTGAGTAAAATCATCACATACTAAAGAGTTCATAACTAGAAAATCAAGGAAGGAGTTTATTTATCTAGTTGTGTTTCCTAGGCAATGGCTCTTCCAATCACGGTCACAATAGATCAATGTTAAGTCTGATTATATGCTTAATGTGTGTGTGAAATTGAATCTTATAGAATACAACATGAGGACTTTTTTGCTGGCAGTTTATTAGGATGTTTTTCTCTCCCAATAATACAATCATAGTAGTCATTCTGGTCAACATTTATAATATATGCCATTCTTTTGCTCAATAAATAATTTCAGTAGAGATGATTTCTCTGCCATTACTGTCCAATTATAATTACTACCAGACCCTTATAGAAACCACTTTTCTCCCACACATTTTTTTTGCCTACTACAAATGTATAAATGTGGAAAGAAGTGTAGTCATTTTGTTGTCATTTTTGTCTATGTTGTTACTGTTCTGAATACAAAGCTAAGCTAATAATTTCACCTGGCTGAAAAGAAGTTACAAGCCACAGTGACTTTCATCTACTCATTTATAGGGCAGAGAAGATAACTATTCTAAGCAGTGTTTGAGTTTTCTATTAATCAGAAGGAACGTGTATGGTAAAATGCTAATGCCATAATAGTTTTTATAATATAAAATTAGTATTAAATTTTTTCAACATACAACACAATACTATTTAATCTATATCATGGGCCAAACAAAAAGTATAAGATATGATTGCTCTTCTCAACTATTTTATAATCCAGGAGTAAATTAAAATACATATAGAGGGGCTGGAGTGGTACCTCAGTGGTAGAATACTTGTCTGGCATGCATGAGGACCCTGTTCCAACCCCAGCACCACATATACAACTAAATGTAGGAAAAACAAAAACCAGATGAAAAAAAAAAGTAAAATTGATTCTATCTAACTATCTCTCTCCCTTTATCTCTTTGGAAAAAAAATTTAGGGTATAATGGAGGCTCAGCAGTTCCAGTCCTTGTCTTGTGTGCATGAGGATATGGGTTCAAACCCCAGCACCATGTACCTAATGTAGTGTCAGAGCAACAAACGCCAAATGAAAACTAAATAACATAATTCTCTCTCTCTTTCTCTCTCTCACTTTCAACTTTCTCTTAAAAAAACTTATTTAAAGTACATGCTAAATAAATTTATCTCTTCTACTCTATTATCCTCTGGCATGGACATAACCAGAATCTTTACTGAAATTTCTACATAAAAAAATTACATCAAGTATCTCATTTTCTGAGCATAACTACCAAGACTTTATAGTTTAATTATTCAATTACTCTGGCTATGACCATTCTTCAATTGTTTAAAGATCTCGTTCCACACATATTTCTATCTTCACCCTGTACTTTGGTTGCCATCCTGATTTCTGTTTGCTCTATCCAAACTATATTCCATGGTCCAGTCTATAATTTCCTTGCTAATGATCTAGATTTCCTTATTCCTTTTACCCCCATTTTTTGGCAGTTCTCAAGCTTACATGAAGGCAAATATCCTTTTTCTCCATGCCTGTCTTGAGACAACTGGGTTCAACTGGATAAAAATCAGACAAATGTGCATTATTAACAACAACATTATTTACAATAACAAATTGTGAGGGTCTAGTTGAGGTTAATTTTCCTGACTTAATTTTAATATCAGTCCAGGTGATTTAGGGAAAGCTGGGAGGGAGGAAATAATTTAGAAAGGAAGCAGTATGTTCCAAGTCCATGAAACAAAAAAGAAAATGATCTAATCCAATAGTAATGAAAAAGAAAAGTTTGAAGATCCAAAGTCAATTTTCCAGCATGCGGAAAGGAAGAAAAGGATTCGGAGGGGCTAATAATTTATTGCTTCACAGATCTCACTTAAAAAATGCTTCTTTATATTAAGAAAGTAAGATGTTCTACTTGTGGGGTCACATCCATGTTCAACATATTTTGGATTTGGCAGTATTTTGGATTTCACATTTTTAGATTCAGAATGCTCAAGTTCACTGCTGCATAAAAATCCTATTCTATTTCTATGCTTCAGATCTTTTTATTTTTAATAAGCTGTGATAACTTCACCTCCTTTTTTCTTCTTTCTGAACAGGAATGGTGGCCAGAAAATTCTTGGAGACACTAGAACTCAGCAGAAGGGAACTCACCCAATTTCCACGTGTGTGTTTGTGTGTGTGTGTGTGTGTGTGTGCACCCACGTGCAAGTGCACGCATGTATATTATATATTCAACATAAATGAATATTGTATTTACATTTAGGTTGCATAGTCAGGATATCTTATGAAGTTTATCCAAGCGTTCCAACATCTGAACAACTCAGGAATCCAAAACATTGCTGGTCCCAAGCATTTTGAACAAGGGATACTCAACCTATATGAAGTTTAGGCACAATATTATCACTTACAACTTATCTTCATACTCCTTTATATCCCACCCTGCAAACTAGATCAAATATCCTGGATTATTCCTCAGCAGTTTTAAGTATACAGTTTTATATGTATTTGATTTTGTATTAACAATGTTGTAACTAATTAAAATGTAAATTCTGTGAGAGAGGATATAAATATTTTGTTCATTATTGTGATTCCAATGTCTATGTCTGAAACAAAATATGAAAATAGGTATCTGTTGTATGAATGAGCAAATGCATAGGTTGACAGAGAAAGACTGATGTCAATTGCTAGATTCTGATAAGAGTTTTATGCTATTTAATTTATATACTGAATACTACTGAAAATTTTTGATAGACATCAATGAATATTTTTTAGTTAATTTGATAACTTCTCCAACATATTTATCAGGTACCTCTAAACCTGGCCCTTGAAGGTAGGAGTTTATTTTTAGGAGTGCTAACTTCCCCAAGTTTAGTCCTGGTTTTTTTTTTCCACAGGGGTTTCTTGATAAATGTTTGTTGATTAAATGGCAATAGGTAGATAAGAGGCAAATAAACAGCCACAACAACTCAATGTACAGTTGGTTTAATGTGTAGAGGTGTGAGTGCAATTATAGAGGTAAGTGCTATTGCTCTTTTCTTAATACAATGAATCTAAGGATGGCTCAACATCTTCAAGCTCATTAGTTGTTTCCTGTTCATCATCTTGACTCAAGGTGCCTGTTTCCCCATTATCTTAAAGAAAAAATAATAATTTTAAATGGAAAGTATATTTTTGGAAAGAATAGTGGTAGCTGTGTGAATTCATGACATGAGGGACTTTTAGGCACTTGTCTGGTTACTATTGGGTATTGTAGGATCTCTTTCTCTGAAGATTGTTAAGAACTGATGACAGTTTAGGTATAGCTCTGCCTGGAGCCATAGGCACTAATTGGATGACCCCTCTACTTATCAATTTCTACTGTGAAGAATGCTACAGGAGTTCTCCCTGGAGATGGCCCATAGCAACAAGGACAGAATAGTTGTACATCCCAAAACTTCAATAATCAAGTGTCATAAAATTCATTCCAAAAAAGAGAGCTTGTTAGTTATCACTCATATTTAAAGACTCTAGGAATGTTTACATTTGATGTGAACTAATTGTCCTTTATAGCACATATTAAGTTACTATTAGCATTATGGCTATTCTAGTCCTTGGTTTGATATGTCAGTCAACTATTTGTGGAATGGCCACAGGGTATTTAGCAAGGCACTGGATGCTTAGAATTAGTAGTAGCTCCTTTAGAACTTATCAGCTAATAGAACGGATAAAACCACTGAAAAGAAAATCTTTACAGACACATAGGCAAAACTTTATACAGAATACAATCACAGGGTATGGGGGGTGAATCTGAAATTCCATAAGCACCATAAAAAATGGAAAATAATCATGGAGAAAGTAAAGAATAAAAGGCTTAGTTCATTCAGAGGGAAAACAATGTGTTTGTCAGATAGAATGGGGAATTTATTTCAAGGACTTGGGAAGGCTTGGAAGACATTTATCCCCAAAGTGGGAAGAAAGATTTAATAAGCAGACCACAGGACGATGGATGGAGTTAGTTGGATTGGGGGTGGGGAGATTTGGTTTATATGCATTCAAGAAATGAATTTGTCCTTTAAGATGCCTGTCTAGGTTATTTCAACACACATACAAAGTATCGTGGGCTGGGTCACAGCCATTGTTCCCAGGAGCACTGTTCCACTTGACACCACCTACATCAGAGTTCTTCAGCTGGCATAAGATCAGATTCAGTTTGGTCCCAGATCTGAGTTTGTAGCTTAGTTCAGCCTGATTCCATACTAGCTGTGTGACTTTAGGTAAGTTACTTAAATTCTTCAGTCTTTAGCTTCCTCATCCATAGAGCAAAGGTATTGAATTAGACAGAGGTTCTCAATAGACGCAGTAATGTCCCTAGGGCTTTTGAAATGGAACATTTGGTATAACAGCATTTGGGTGCATTATGATCATCTAGAGGATAAAAACCAGTAATGCTAAACACTTGGCAATGCACCAATGCACAGGACACTGAGACTCGGGGAGGACAGTCTCCCATCATGTAGAATTTTCCAGTGTAAATTTTCAACAGAGAAATCTTGTTTGTCATCACCCCAGTCTACAGCCTAACTCCAGTAAATCATGAACAAAAGTTGTTTTTTTTTTACTGAAGTTTCCAGGATCACAATTGTATAATGAAAAATTCCATTTTGTTCACAACTTTACTAAAAGTAGGTCACCATTCTAGAAAATCTTTTTTTTTTTTAAGAGAGAAACAACTTTATTTAGTTTTTCACATGGCCTTAGTTGCTCCAACACTTAGTTGTGTACGTGGTGCTGGGGTTTGAACCCGGGTCCTCGTGCTTGCCAGGCAAGCGCCGAAACCGCTGAGCCACCGCTCCAGCCCCGAAGAAAATCTTATCACTATGTTGCCTCTTGGTATTTCAGTTTCCTGAAAGTTTATCAAATTGCTTTTATGGTTGAAATTTACCATGCCCATGTTTCTGTGCAAGATGGTGTTAGTTCACGGTGTCGCCTACTATACTTTCACAAATGTTTACATATTGAAATTCACATCCCTCTATTATTAATCACTTTTCCTCCTTGTATTCCTGAATTTTGTCAATTTTTAGAAATGATTAAAACAGGTTATATTTTCTATTAGTTTTATTTCAGTGTTTAAAATAAACTGTTGCTGTAAAAGGGAGCTTTGAGTCTAACAGAGTTGAGAAACAGTTAATTGGACTATCTCAAATAACTTCAAATTCTCAAATCCATGGATTTATTAAGTTTTACTTTGGGAAGGAAGGAGGAACTCTTAGTTTTCTCTAATAATGTTCAGTTCAATGTCCAAATTCCAGAAGCGGAGAAGAATAATGGAGGCAGACTATTTATTTTCCCACTCTTCCCAATTAATTTAACTGAGATGAGAGATCAGGGTGGAATCAGGGCAATTCTAGTTGAGAAACCATTGCATCAACTACTAATAAGAATACCAAAAAAAAAAAAATGAGAAGGTGTGTATTGTCCTAATGACAATTTTTAGTAACTTCATTCATAAATAATAGATTCCCTTTGTTTAAAGAGGGAAGAACTTCAACTTTGTGAAGAGTAAAAAAAATTTCCCATCATATTTTGTTTGATATTAGAAGAGGTAGCAGACTGAAGCATTCTGATTTATCAAATCACATGTCATATTTCATCATTTTCACTACTCTGACATCCAGACAATTCCCCTCTCCCGTCCCTCATGTACACACACACACATACATACCAATCATTAAATAATTAAGTCAGGCAAGACCACACCACCTCTATGGGGATAATGATGAAAGGTTTTCTAAATATGGTGGCATGCAAATATTTTAGTACTATGATCAATAATTTCCATTCTATAGGGCTTTTTAATTTGCACATGTCACTCCTGGAGAGTAAAGTATATAAAATTGGGCTTTTTACAATCAAATGCCTCAATTTTTGTTTCATATTTCACCTCTGAAATATTATCAGCTACTAAAACAAAACCTGTGGGGCAGAAAGACATTTTCCCATTTTGCAAATCAAGCAAAAGCACGAGTGTTTGCCAGGATCTCTAGCAGCTCTGCCAGACACTTCTCATTCTTCTGATAATGTGACCTTCACATGACAGAACTGGATCAAGAATAACACATTTTGATGGTACTTGTAAAAGTAATGGAACTTCTGTCAAAAGCAGCTAGGATGGCCATGGAACGTGAATACATAGTGGGTGCTATAGGGGGAGAAGTAGGAGCTAATATTCACACTGTAATGTGTCCCTCTTAATAGTGTTTAACTTGTAAAATTTACTTGGCATCTAGTTTCAGGTGATAAAAAAAAGCCATTGGTCCAACAGGATTATTAAAATAGAAAGAAAGGTACAACTGGTCACTAATGCTGGCTCATGTCGTGCTGGAAGATTCATTTATTCACTCAATCAAACATATTTATTGACTAGCTTCTCCATGCAAAATAATGTTAAGAAATATGCTTTCAATATGCTTTACATAAGAAAGATAGAAAAGTGTATAAAGCCTATTCACGCTCAAAAAAAAAAAGTCTCAGTTGAGTTAAAGGAACTAAAGGTTACTTGCAGGACCATATGTTCAGTCCTTTTTTGGCACATGTGTGCACTGAGGAGGAACAATATTTTCATTTTGGGGATTATCACCCGATTATTGGAAGAGGTGCCACTTGAACTAGGTGATAAGGATGAGTCCAGCAAGTGACATTCTGATCAAGTAGAATTGCATCAAATCAAAACTCCAAACCATCCTCTGGGGAAGAAGGAATTGTTCTATTTGACTATTATTCAGAGTAATATCAGAAAAGAAGATGATAAATTAGGTTCAGGGCAAAGCAAAGGAGGGATAAGGAAGGAATAATAACACATTTGTGTTATATTTATCACGTAACTAAAAACCAAAAAAACATGTTCTCAAATAAAAAAATTTAGAAAGATGAATTGGCATGATAAATATATATATATATATATAATATATATATATATATATATATATATATATATATCTGTTCCCAAGTTTTTGCTCTAGAACTGTTTACTTCTAACAATGCTGACATTTTGTCACATGCCAGTAACTCCCAATATTGTGGAAATCCAACTATCATCTTTCTCTGTTCCTGGTTCCTGCATAAATGATATTGCTGCCTTGCAAAGGAATCTATAAATAAATACCTGAGGATTTGACACCATCAACAAATATTTTGAGTAAAATTCAATACTTGATTCTATCTTTTTAGCTTCTTGGACCAAACATGACCAATTAATATGCTTGCCAAAGCCTCCTAATGGTAATAGTTGGATTTCTGCTTCTGATCAGAAGGATTGATGGATCAAGGAAGAACTCTCTTCAACGGAAGACTTACATATAGTGTGACAGAAGACACAAAACAGTCAGAAGAATTTAGAAAGATGCAAAAGACCTACATAACCCAAAAAATCAAACAGTATAGAAAAAAAAGGAAAGAACTCAAAATGGCAAAAGCAGAGTGTGCAGGTAATTCATCTAGTAGGCCTGACTGCTGTCTTGGGAAAGCCTGCATGCAAGTTTGGCCCTTGGCTGACATCTGGGAACTTGGATTTGTAGAAATTTCCTACCACCCAAACTTAAAAGAGTGGCTCATCTTTCTGGAACAATGTAGTTTATGCTAAAAACCTTTCTTCTGGGACTCTGAAATCTTGGTAAGTGTCAGATAGAGATTGCCTAGGTGAGCAACCTCCAATAAAACCCCGGCACTGAGTCTCTAATGAGCTTCATTGTCACAGGACATTTCATACAGGTTGTCACTTCTCATTGTTGGAATCAAATACATCCAGTAACTGCAGTTACTGGAAGAGTACCCTTGGAAGTATGTGTCTGGTTGCCTCCAGACTGAGCTTCATACAACTTTCCTTTCACTGATTGTGCTCTGTATCCTTTTTCTCGAATAAACTGTGGCTGTATGTAAGACACTAGCTTGGGTTTGGAGTATCCTTTTTTTGAAACTGAACCTGGAGGTGGTCTTGAGGACCCTGATATGATACATGGTACCATTATAAGTCTAACTTATTTGGGAAATATATTCACTTGCACGCCTATAGTTGAGAGAAAAAAGAACAATAAAAACTGATGTAGATGCCACAGATTGGCACTTGGTACTTGGTGGTGACAAAATGTTACGGTGTCCTGAATAATTCTGGAAAGTTTTAGTTAGAGTCTGGCCTTTAAGAAGACTCACTATATGTGGTTTGTAATTCCATATTCCTTTAGTTTAAAACAAACACTTGTATGTAAGGTAAGACACGCATGACTGTAATTATTGCCTAAAAAGGGCTGAATTAACAATTGCCAAAGAAAATCACATAACTGGATAAAATTATTATTTGGCCAATTAATGAATTTCTACCTGCAATAGAGCCTCTGATGATACCAGAAAATGATTTTCCTGTCGTTGTTCATCAACATTTTTCACTCTTAGCAAAGCTTTTAAGCATAGCTTTAAATTTTCAGTTTCAACCCCCTCTCCTATGTTTCCTTCAGAGGGACTTGATCCTTTTAAAATAATAAAACCCATTAAAGAGATGACTTCCACCTTCCAACCTACCTGCAGGGACCCTATTCTAACTACCCTATCTTCAGCTTTTCAAGAATCGTTAACTCCTTCCAAATGAAATTGAGGACTTAATTCTTCATGGATTTCTATTTCTTCTCTCTGTTCATGTCCTTTGTCTGGTCCCCTCTCTTCCCTAGTATTTTCCATCTCTCCATCTTCAGCATCTTTCTTTCATGCTCACAACGTTTGCAGAGCTCTTTTACCCAAGAAAATAAAACAATATAAACAACAAAAAAAACTTTTCATTTGACACCAGCCACTACTCCAAAAGTTGTGAGAGATGGTCCATGCTGATTCTCTACTTATTTAAAGCTTATTCAATGTTTTGCTGTTGTTTCTACCTCACAACTTTATTCAAGGACCTTTTAACTGCACACCTCATTGGGCTCTTTCAGTCCTATTCAAATCTGTATTTGATTTCACTGAGCATATATTATCCAAAGGGCCATAGTTAAGATTTGTCTCACAGTACTAAACATGGTTGAATGAGTAAACACAGGACAAAAAATCCTAATAAAAGTTACACTGCATATGATACAATATATGCCTTCAGAATATTTTTATCTTCAGATAAAGAATGAAAGACTATGTTAATACTAACTGAAGGCATTGGGTCATGGAAGTTGACTGATTTGCTGATTATTTGAAAAATGAGTGTCAAATAGACTCATAAAGGCAGAGAAACTTAGTTCCAGAAAGAGAAAATAGTATATTAAAGGTATGTTTATATAAAAATATTTATAATACTCAAACCCTACCAGGAATTTGACAAGGCAGAAGAGCAGTCTTTTGGGTATAGGATCTGAGGAGGGTAGGAAAAGTGACAGCGCTATGACCATATCAACTGTTGGTCACATGATGAATAATCTGAGCTATTACACTTAGAGTATCTTTGCATATGATTCACTTAGAAGCAATCATAATTCACTGAATCAATCTGCAATGACACTTTCCAAGTTTCGGGGGAAGAGTAGATTGGTTAAAAGGAAAACAGTTGGGATATTTTGTGGTTATTCCTTAGAACACAAGATTGGCATGAGACAATTTCACTGATGATAGAACAGGTAGGTATTGATACTTATGCAAAACATTCAAAGTAACACCCTGTTTACTAAAGTCAGGCAAACATTAAAAACACAAACTCATAATGTGAAAGGCTCATAGGGATAGTTAGCATTGCCCTCCATGGGCCAGCTTCACTCAGTTGGTCTCACAAATTCACAGTCAGTGATTCCAAACAGTAAATTCATTAAAACCAGAAAATTGCTTAATTAGTTTAAAGTGACAAACACTTCTAAAAATAAATCTCTAAACTACATGGATTCCAAACAAATTTATCACAATCAGAACTGTTACAGAACACCTATAATGACTAGAAAATTAATTCACGATAATAACATGCCAAATTGTGTGTTTCTTAACTTGTTTTTTCACTTTCTAAAAAAAGCTACTACTTGTTTTAAAGGGTGTTGAATTTCCACCCTTCCTTACTCCCAAGATGTTGCCTTGGAGAATACACTGACTTATTTCCAACTTGCTTTGTCCTCTATTGTCAAAAAAATGTATATAGATATTACCGAGAGCTCCTATATGGTAGGGATGCCCTAGTGTGTTTTAGCAAACCAATACAGAATGAGTCCAATTGTAATGTTTTAACATTATTGAAGGTCAATGCCTTTTTAACATGTGTATGGAAATCTTATATTTATACTTTACTTTGGGCTGTTTTGTCAGAAAACATCACATTTTATTTATATACTAAATAGACAAAAGTTGTGTTTTTCCCTTGGACATAACTTCCATTCTCTAAAATAAAAAGCCTACAAAGAGTGAAAAAACTTATTACAACTGAAGATCTCTTCTACTAAGGCACTGTGATCTCCATTCACTGCCACCTTCACCTCTCAGAAGAGCTTGATTGCTCTAGCACTCTTTCAATTGAATCATAAGTAGAAAAAAATAGCCCAGAGATAAAGGTTGAAGTTACTCCTGGAATACAGGAACAGATAAGAATATCCTGCATGCTAAGAAGATATGAATATAATCAGTATATTTAACTTTGTAATCGCCACCAAGTTTAGAAAAAGTAAGTGTCTCTGTAGAATCCTTCTGAATGTAATTTTTTTTTTTTTTAGCATGTAAAATTCCATCTTTACCTGTTTTATCTATCACCACTGGGAGCCAGAAGATGGCCAAGGGCAGGAAGCTGCAGGACTATAGCAACTTGCTTCTTTCCCATCCCCAGACACATTTCCTGAGAAGTGGCTAATGAAAACACAGCACTCTGCAGCAGCCAGAAGATATTTAGTACAAAATAAATACATGATTATACCCATATCACAATTTAATACATGACCAATAGCATTAAATGTTAAAGCAGTTAGTGTAATATTTCAAGAGCAATGTCTATTATTCACATGAATATAGCAGGTTTTATCTTCAAAATCCTATTCTATTTGGGTTCTAAATAGCTAATTTGGTATGTACATAACTTATTATCAAATTATAATAGTCTTCCTAAAACCCTGTGTATTGTTCATACAAATATCAAAGAAATTCCTTATGTTCAGTAGAAATAAGTGAATATCAAATAAACCAATTATAGTTGGTATTCAAATACACAAAGAAAATGTCTCACCCACTCTTTCAGGTTTTCTAACCTGGTTGCATTTAACATTGCTTTATAATTAAAACATTCACACTAGGTTATATTATTTACTGAAATATTTTTAGGAAGATGTTTTGGTTGTCATAAGCCTTTTACAGGGTTACTTTCTTGATACCAAAATTCAGGGAACAAATGTAGATAACAAATTTTTAAAATGAGCAAGAGATTATCAGCAAATATTAGAAGCTGTTTAAGAAAAATATTGCTATTAGAATTATTTCTTATGCCTTATGTAAAAACAAACAAATGGGATATTTTATCAGCTCTCAATTTTAGAAACAGATCATTTATTTCCATACAAGTAATCTGGAAGTCAAAAGAAAAAACTTTCATCACCACCCTACAAATTAACAATAAAACCTATGATAATCTTATTTTACTCAGGCCACCTAATTGGACAAGACAGAAAAAATGATTATATGATTTCTAACTTAATAATATACATTTATAGCATTGATGAATGATGAATAATAATAATGATAATAACAATAATAATAACAACATTAATACTTCTTTCCAAAGACTAAACTGGAGCATACACACCATAAATCTATCTTTATTAAATCCTGTTCTTCCACATACTAAGCAATTCAAGCTATCAATCTGATTGCATGGATGCTGAGAAAAATAACCAGAAGATTAGTACAATCACTGAGAATTTTTAAAAGAGTGGAATTGTATTCTTAACTAGCATCAACACATATTTAGAATCTCAGTTAAGAGCACAGGGGAAATGACAGGCTATGTGGCTATGGTTTTCCAGCTAGCTTTTGTAAGTGGTTGTATCTAGATGCTAACACTACAGCCTCTTCAACAGCCACTGATGTAACATTTGTAGTTTTGGTTCAGGAATCCTCTAGGGTGTCACACTGATGTGAGCTCTGCTATTTTGACACTCTACCCAGATGCTCCAATTTTGCTTCAGTGACTCAGAGCTGAGTCTGAATGCCTCAAAGCTTGGGTAAAAAGAGTTACGGTTAAGGGAGAGTTGGGTGGCAGTGAACCAGTGTCACCTGCACTGATTTGCAGTCTTAGAAAGAGTGTGAAAACAGTGCGGTGGCCTTGATTAGACCCTCAGACAGCTGAGAGGCAAAAGGCACCTATTTAATTCAGTTTTTTCTCTATCTCAGGATTTTTTCTACACTATAATGATTCAACAAATAATAATTTTATGATAAAAGATACAAATTCAGTTGAAGGAGCTGTATTTTCATAGCAGATAATATTCTGTCAAGGTATTATATATCATCCATATGAATGAATTTCTATGTAAAACATAAGATCCTTGGGTTGACCTACATATATTATGAGAATATTTAATGTTGGGCTTTATTAATCTTCTAGTCTCAATTAACCATGGAATTATTTTGAAATTGCTGATACACAAAGCATCACCATAGATCTTTAATCTAGGAGGGGTCTTCCAACAATAAGAGGAATTTTTTAAATGGATAGCAGCTTTTGTGCAAGCTGTATGTCAAGAGGCTTGACAGAGTTAAGTCATACAATTGAAAATTAAATAACAGAAGGGAGAGACATTAAGAGGCAAAGAAAAGATAGAAAATTCATGTTTTCAGATGAGATCTATGAGGAGGAGGAGAGTCATCTGAGAAGAGAGACATAAGAACCCTCTACAGTTAACAGCAGCTGAAGAGAAATTGATTTGGAAAGAATAGCAGCATAATCACGGTGTTGAATAGAGCATTCAATAATGAGTCTGATTCTTGGAAAAGCTGATCTGAGGGTGGGGCTGAAAACTCAAAGAGTGACGCACACCATAATTTCCTGAGAAAGAAAGCTACTCCTTACTCCTAATGAGGACGGTCCACATGACATACTTTCAAGACTTGTTGAGTATTAAAATCAAGGTAGAGATGAATTTAGGAGTTGGAGGGATACGTGAAAGTGATGGAATTTCAGGAGGACACTGACAGCAATGGAAACATGCCAGAAATGAGTCAAAAGCAACGTTGAATGTGATGATGGTGTGATAGCCAATCTGTGTGAAATGACAACTCGACATAGTTCAATTCTGGTGGAGATGTCCATTACAAAGTCCCTGAAAAAGAGACAGGATAAATAAAAGAACTTGAGATGTAGACAATTTGAAACTATTTCAAAGGCTGGGAAATGGTGTTGATTGAGTGGTGGCATGTGTTTTTAAAGTTAATAAGCCTAGCTTTTGCAATCATTTCTGATACTGAAATCTTTATTTTCCATAGTCAGTTCAAACAGTGATCTTATCTAGCAGCCCAGAGTGTGACACAGGTGACAGGAGTTGTGCTGTACATGCTGCAGATGATCACTATGGTCCTGGGGACTGATGGGAGAGGCAGGAGGAGTGAACAGCCACAGAGCTCACAGCTTGACATGCTGGAACTCATCACCAGCCCTCCTGTAACGTGTCTTTGCTCTTTCTAGCCCCACAAACTGTACTCTGATTATTTATTCTAGTACCTCTTGGTTTCCCCTAACCCTAACTCTTTTTCTAGATTCCTCTATTCCATTCCAGCCTGTCTCTGCTACTGTGTTGACAGAACTTCTCTAAAGAAAGCTGCTTTTCTCAGGATAGTCTATGCTTTTGCATGCTAAGAATATCAATACTGTTTCCTAATTTTGTCCTTTCTTCCAATTTCACTGACTCAAACTCTATAACCAACCCCTCCACCATGTACCCATATATACATATACCTATTCTCCTCTGACCAGTTCACTAAACCATATAGCAGGAAAGAGATGAAATGATAGGTTGTTTAGTGAGCCAACATAAATAAATCAACCTCAAGTTATACAAACTGTATTTTTCCCCGTATTTTCTTGGATTACATTTGAAATTTTAATATTCTAAGATGAGAAACTTGGAAATTAGCCTTTCTAGTTTACCTTTTGCTTCAGAATCATATCACCTAACCTTTTGACATAAAAACTGATTCACAGAGAACATTTGTGTAATAGAAAAATGGAAATAACCAAAGCAATAGAGACAAATAAGAAGCTCCATTTTTTTAAAAATTAACATAAAGGTGTCTGGCATCTGCCAAAAACAGGAAGACTTGAATAAAAGAAGCTGGCATGTTGATTGAGTACTGAATTCATCAAGGACAACTATTCTTCTTTTAGATGTTGTAATGCTCTCAGGACTTCATACCTCTCCTTATGCTTACAACTCTTCTTCCTTAATCTTCAACTTAACATTATCCTTCTTAGACCTTGGTCTCTGATGTGATACCTTTGTACCCTTGACTTTCACAATCCATCATTCCCCAACCTTCCTGTTCGTAACTGGAGAACTTTCCATTCATTCATTCATGAACTTTTGTGTGAACCTCTATATTCGACTTTGGAGATTGTTAACAAAGCCTATACATATTTTCCCTTCATATAATGAGTTTATAATCAAACTATGAAACAGAATGTTCTCTCATGAAAATTTTCTAAAATGATTTTGACTAAATTCCAAATGAATGAAACTGAGATAAAGTAGTTAAGAGAAAGGAAGTATCATTGTGATTTGGAGTCATTCATTCATCCTTTCATTCATTAAGCACAATTGTAAACTGTATTTGACACTATTGTAGATTTTGGAAATATATAAGTTAAACAAAATACCCAAGTTACATATAGTTCTTAGTTGGAGGGAGATATATACAATATGTTAGATAGCAGTAAGTGCCAAGATAAAAATAATGCAGGTGAAGGTAATAAAAACAGTTGGAGAGAAGTTTTAATTTTAGAAGGAATGACTTCTCACTGAGAAGGCAATATTTGACTCAAGACCTATAAAAGGGAGAGAATGGATCCTGTGTATAGGTAGGATAAGAGTTCACAAAGGTATTGAGATTGGGGAACACTTGGAATATTAGAAACAAAACAACTAGAAGGCCAGTGGTTGAACAAGGGAGAGACTAACAGAAGATAAATTTTGAGAGTGCCAGGGCATGTCACAGATGGGCTTATAGGTCAGAGTAAGAAAAATGGCTTTTACTCAAAACTAGGTATCCATGCAAAGTTTTAAGCAGAAAAAATTATCTAATCTGACTCTAATTTGACAGAATCTCACTCTGGTTTTGTTGAGCATAACACTGAGGTAGGAAGACCAATCAAGAGACTATTCCAATAGCTCAGGAAATAGATGATAGCAGCCTGGAATAGGTTGGTAGCCAAGGAGACATGAGATGTTTTTAGATTATGCATGTGTTTGGAAGGTAGAACCCTAAATATTGTGCTAACCAATTGAACAAAGGATGAGAAATAAAGAGTTCTCAAGAATAAAGTCAACATATTTTTACCTAAATAATCAGTAAACTAGAAAAGTTGAGATATCTTTGATTGAGTCAGGCAACACTGGAGAGATATTCCCAGCTGGAGCATGATGGGCACGGCAGGGTTGGGCATTCTAGATTTTCTTAGGTTAAGTTTGTTAAATAGGTCTGGAGCTGAAGCTCAGCAGTCACAGCGCTTGCCTGGCATGCACAAGGACTCGAGTTCAAACTCCAGCACCACATACACAACAAAGTATCAGAACAAGGAAAGACACAATAAAATCTAAACAAAATTGTTTCTCTCTCTCTTTCTCATTTTCCCTCCATTTCAAAAAAAAGTTTGTTAAGTAACTATTCAAGCAGAGATGTCAAGTAGACAGCTATACATATAAGTCTGGATTATAAGAAAAGGCCTACAATTGAAATAAAAATTTGGGAGTCATCAGTATTGGAGCCTATGATACTAAATTAAAATAACATACAGGGTCAGGGATATGGATTAGTGATAAAGCACCTGCTTAGCATGTGCACGGCCCTGAGTTTCACCCAGTACCATAGAAAAGTATAGGTATACAGAATATAGACTGAAAGGAATGGAAGTGGAAAGGTCAATGACAGTGAGCACTCCAACATCTAAAAGGCAGAAAGGTCAGGAGCAAGAAACAAAGCAGTTAAGAAAGATCATGCGGAGGGGCAGGAGCTAGTCCAAGTGTGTTGCCCTGGAATCCAAGAGAGTGATTTAAAGAGGTAAAACCAAATACCAAGATAAATGAGCACTGAATAGTTTCTCCTATTTAACAAAGTAAGTGTGGTCAATACAGGATGCTTTCACTTCTTTTGGACACACAGCTATATTCTTCAGGCTTCCTTGCAACTTCAGTATGGTTGTAAGCCTGAACCTCACACAACAGACTGGAGTGAATGTGCTATGTAGTAATTCCTGGCCTCTCCCTCACTGCACAACCAGTGGTACACACGCTTCTTCATACTTCTAGATGATTGGTATGAAGATGCTTAAAATGACCTTGGAAAGCATGTCAAATGACAAAGCACCTAGCTTTCTAGGTCCCTGAATGACTCAGTGGAAAGAAACTAATAACCTGTTAGCCTATTTCTCTATAAAATATTGAACTTACAATTATGAAAATAAAGAATGGAATAACATTTAGGTATATTGTACACTGTAGTATATAGCTTACTCTGTCTATATTGTTTAGGTTAGTAAGCATCTCAATAAGACTTTTTTCTCTTTTATTTGCATTATATGGACAAAATTTTTATTGGGATTGGAAAAAATACAATGGGAGAAGGAAAACACAGTGAGCAAGTTTAGGAAATTGTCAGGAACGCCCCCCAACACACACTTATACAAATACAGAGATAAGGAAACCTAAGTCAAAAGATATACGTAAGATGCAAGAAATATTGAAATAATTAGAAAAGAACAGAATAATGAGAAAGGAGTAAGAATTGTTAAGATATGTCCGTAAGTAGATTATTGAATTTAGTCTATGAGTGGAAAGCTTTAACATTCTTTTTAATTTATGCTGTTTGGTCAATAAGATGATTGTCTTTATCTGAAAAACCTTTGTAGAAAGTTATGGTTTAGTTTAGTTCTCAGCAGCCCACTTCTGAGCTCTGAGGAAGCTGGCATTCTGTTGATCTAGCTCATCTTTCCTCTGGGTAAGGGACATTTGGGGATAGTTCTATATCTTTTTTAACTTTTCTCTAGGGTTAGACTGGACTCTTTTCTATAGCAGAATTAACTTTCTTATACATTTCCTCCCTGATGTCTGGAATGACATCATTCTTTATGTACTGAGAGAATCATTTCTTGTAAACATGTGCACCTTCCATTAGGAACTGCATTGTTATGGTTTGGGTCTGGATTGCCACCCCAAATTCATGTGTTGGAAGCATGTTCAGAGGAGGAGCTTCCAGGCAATGATTGGATCATGTGGATTCTGACCTCATCAGTGGATTAATCCATCCAATGGATTAGTGGGGGGGGGTGGGAACTACTTAGAGGAAGTAGGTGACTCAGGGAATGCTCTTCATGAGTTCATCCTCTCCCTAGCCCCTTCTTTCTCTGTGTGTATGGGCTTACATTAGCTGAGCACTTTTCCTCCACCCACCTTTCTGCCACAATATTTCTGACTTGGAGCCAACTGACCATGGAATGAATCCTCTGAAACTACAAACTTAAAAATATCTTTCCTCCTCTAAGTTGTCCTTATTAGGTATTTTGGTTAACATTGACTAGCACATGTAATATAATCTAAAATATTCGGACCCATGATTCCCTTCTGATGTACTTCTGCTTTGGAGTCCTTGCTCTGGCAATGATAACAAGGGAATAATGTGACAAGCCTCCATACACAGCTCCCTTCAGGAGCCCCAAAACTTTATATTCAGTTGTAGTTTTGGCAAAGGATTGTATCCAAAAAGCAGGTGCAGGCACCAGGGTGACTAAAAGCTTTCCACATTGTACTCATCTCTGGTCATTTCCATTTGACTTTCTTGGATCTTGTCCATGTCACACCTCTAGCAAGCCTGTGGGTCAGCAGCAGGCCAGTACAAACTGCTGCATCATAATTTTCTAGGCCAACTTTCATAACATATTTTGATGGATCATTGATATATGCTGGGCAGATTATCATATGACCTCATACCCAGACATAAGCAATCTGAAAAATGGTCCTCGTTGGTTACAAGAGCCAATATTCTGTATTTGGGCATGTTATACTTAAGTTTGTCCTGGGTCACTATGTGCTTCCTAGCATAGTAATCAGCTTTACCCTCTTGCTGTCATCTAAATTTCGTTTGTTATCTCTTGAAGTAGACCTTTATTCTTGACAGCTTTAACAAATCTCATCCTGTGGAAAAGACCCACATTCGTGGCTTGACTCAGACCTGAAAACCCAGGTCTGAGGGGGAAAGGCAGGTTTCTGTCCTGTTTACATCAGTGGCATTTAAATAATTGTCTCAGTGATAAGAGAGATACAGAGCCTCATTTATCTCTTTACACTTAAAAAATGTCAAACATTGCTTTTACACTCCTCTGGCTTCTTCTCCAATCTGCCCTACAGACTGCTGCTCTCCCCAAAGATCCCTTTGACCAGGTTACTCCACTGTACACTCAAAACAGGCCAACAGTGTCTTCTAAGATTAAATCTCAACTCATCTGTTTGGCTTTGACACGTCTCATTGCAGGGACTCATGTTGCCTTTAAAGCCTCCTTTCCAGTAACACCATCTGTTCCAGATTATTCCATCTCTTTGTAGCCTCCTCTCTGAAATGAAGATTATTTCTCAACCTTTGCCTGTTTTCATGCTCTTCCCAGAGAGACATCAGAGTGAGCAGGGTGCCAGATTATTAGGTTTAACTTAGGTTTTGCCACTTTCAGGGATGCCATTTAACTTTCTATGCTTTAATTCCCTCATTTTCAAAATGGGTGTTAATAACATATATATAAAATTATAATATGTACATATTATATGATCATATATATATATATATTACATAATACTATAAACCTTGCAAAATTATTCAATAAACATTTTATTTCTCCTCTAGTCTTGCTTCATTTAACCCACCAAGGCCCAAGTCTCCCTTTACACAGCTATGTTCTCATTTCTTTGAGGTCATTAGAAAGACATCACTGAGGATGGGAATTGTACACTATTGTACGTAGACTAAACTTTCTCTATACTTGTGAAATTCCTGTGGACAAGGTGTCTCTTTAATACTCCAGGATTTCTGGAATGCCTTTGTGCTTTCTTATTTTGTATTGTATGTATGGTACAGAGCATTAAAGAGGGGAGATTCTTTCCTTGGAAGGATGATACCCATCTATAGAAGTCAAGTCTAGGGGACTAGGACAGCACCACCCAGAGAATCTGGCTGCCCCAGTGAGTCATCAGTAGCTGTGCCAAAGCCCACTGCTGGCTTCTGAGGGATGCTGAGAATTAGGATGGAGTGAGGAAATGATACAACAGTGGTCAGGAATGATCTAAGCCTTTCCTGGAGCAACTGTTTGGATTAGTCTTAGGTCTTTAGGATTGCTTCATGAAACCACAACATCTTGATAAGTGTTCATCCTGCAAATTAGGAGGGATTTTTTAATCCTGCTGCTTTCAAAGTCAGAGAAAAGACTGGGATTTGGTTGTAGGAAAGGGGAGGAGGTGGTTTGGAGGAAGATCAAGGAAGGGAGAAACATGGAAAAGCTCTCAATATGTGATAAGGGTGGAGAAGTGAATTGTTCCTAGAAGGATTGGGTAGGAGAGGCAAGGAAGAGGGGGAGAACAAGAATAATTTTAAAAGGGAAAATGAGATTTAATAGTCAATAGCAACATAGTAATTCTAGTTTCTGCTACCTGTGCTGTGGATAATGCATAATATGGAAGTAATTTATTTTGAATGGGTTGAAATAGTGTGGTAATGAATACTTGACAAGTAGATAAGCGTGTCTTATTTTTTTGGACAATTGAATATATGAAAACCTACTTATGGAAGTTGATCAAGTTGGAAACAATTGTTTGTCTTATTAAAAGTATCTCAGGTTATATAAAATGAATTAAACCCAGGATGCTATTACTTATCAAGATTCCTAAAGCTGATTTAGAATAAAATTCAATCATTAAAAATAAAATTTATATGCTATCTTTCAGATAATCATTACTATTAAAAGTAAGTGACAGGGACTGGAGCAGCAGATGGGTGGTTACAGCGCTTGCCTGGCATGTGTGAGTACACGAGTTTGAACCCCAGCACCCCATTCACAACAAAGTCTCAGAGGAACAAAAGCCTCCTGAAAAACTAGATAAAAATTGTTTCTTTAAAAAAAAAAAGTAAGTGACAATACATCATTAGTTTCTGGTTAGCCTTAGAGTCATAGAAAATCTTCATTTTAATCATAGTTTTATTGAGTTGTCACAATGCAGAAAGTAGAAAGAACCCTGTAAGATGATAAAATAACTGGGTGGCTAAAGGGAAGTACTTTAAATTTTCTAAGTCTCACTTTTCTAACCTGAAATATGAGGTTGTTAGAACATGATCTATTTTTGTTGTTTTATGTTGAGAGAAGTAACAAAATGCTTATTTAAAAAATTCATAGAATGATTTATTATGGAGATGTGTCTTGCTCTTATATCCAATGGGAAATTCAGGTACAAGGGCCTTTTTTTTTTTTTCTACTTTGGCAGATCACTTAACCTTGGTACAGGCTCTTTTTTTTTTATTAACTACCTGTAAATTAGTTTTATGCATACACCCTGAGAGGGGTTTTAAGAAGTTTATCAAGATAATATTTATAAACTTCCCTGAAATCCCTAGCTGAAAGACAAAATGTCATGTAATATTACTTGTCTAAAAATGAGACCTTTTATGAGCCTTAATTATAATTTTAAATTCCCTTACATTAAGGAATGTGAATCAATCAAATATAATGAGCACTATTTGTACTTTATAAGCTTTTTAGGACCCCAGACTGAGTTTCTCTCTCCTTTTTTAACTTCCACAACATGTAGCTGTTAAAATTGTTGATGATGATGGTAGTCTCAGTAGTGTCCTAGTACTAGTAGTAACAACAATAATAATACATTTATCCAGAACCTGGCAGCACATAACCCACCCCTCTATGACAATTTTCAAGCAAGGGAGTATTATTCATGACTTACTCATAGGGTTTATGGCACAACATCTTGAAAAGTCAGAATTAGACTTGGGTACATTAAATAAAGTCAGGAACTGAAGCAGGAAGATAGAGGAGGAACTAAAAAGTCACAAAGAACTTGGGTAGAAATCAGAACCTATATAGATAGGGGCAGTGATTTTATTAGTTCATTTATCTATTATTTTCTGACAAATTAGGGTATAGTAAATCCATTTTCATCACCTTGCCCTTTAGATATATTTTCCAGAGGTATGTTAATAGGGGTCTTTTTGTGTTATTGAATAGAATCACTTTACTTATTAAAGATGAAGTGGTATCCAGTTGAAAATAAAGACGCATTTCTTAGTGTTTCTGGGGTATTTGGGGGAATGTTCCAAAACCATGAGTTCTATAAGTCATGTTCTATGGATTCATGTCTGAATATCTAGCACCTAGTATAGGGTACAACATTTATGCAGCAGTAAACACACAGACAAGTGATGAGATTCATCGTCACTCCCTTATCTTTTGTTTGTGAGATCAGGCCATGCAGAGAGGTGTATTTTCCTTCTAAATCTCTTTTAGATTAATACCTTCATTAATCTATCTTTTTGAATGGTTAATAAGTTAACCCCCGTGTTAATTCCCATATTTATATTGTAAGAGCAGGCATATAATTTGCTTGTAGAGCAGGCATATAATTTGCTGTTCAAATTTATGCACTCTTAAGAGTGCATAAAGGTGCTGTCAATTGTGCCAAGGTCACAGGTGCCCTGTCCTGGGGCCAATTGTAATGTATGATATCTAATGGCTAATGAGATGCCCTTAGATGGCAGAGGAAGCCATGCCTTTGGCTATTCTTTCCAAAAGCTTCATGAAAGTGGGTTTTACTTATGTTCCTAAAACATTCTTTCCAAATGGATTTTATAACAAATGAATCACACTTAAACTGCACTGAAGGATCTTGCTATTTAAAGGAATTATATGGTGATTCCTATAGCAAATTGGATAATGGGAACCCCAAATTTATCTTTCACAAGCATTGTTATACAGTCAAATTACTTAGATCCCAGTACATCTATATAATAGTGTCTAATAGCTCATATCTATCTGTCTATCTGATAATAGATAGATTTGCTTATTTCCTGAAAAATGTTTGGAGTCATCCTTTACCTCAAATCTTACATCCATCCAACCAGCAAATCTTGTTGGTTATTCCTTTAAATCCATCCTGAATCTATTTATTATCACCCACAATCAAGGAACCATGACCTCTCACCTTGTCCACTACAGTAGCCTGTAGATGTGTCTCACTGCACAATATTATTTTAATTATGGACTGGGTTAGCAATCCAAGTGTTAACCACCTAATGGCTTGGCATCACACATAGAGTAAAATCAAATGTTTTATCCTTTTCTTCAAGAATTTCTGTGCCCTGACCTGGTAGCATTTCTCTTAGGACACACACTGCCTTGTCAGCCACTAATGTCACTCTGGATTTTTTGCTGTTACTCAGGCACACCTGTCTCCATATTTACACCTGGCCATTTGGTGATTCCCCATTTATTTTGCATTGCTTACATCTTTAGCTTCATTCGGCTCTCTGGTGTGATATCAGCTCTTCAGAGAGAATGCTGCAAATCATTCTGTCTAAAAGTTATATCTGGGGGCTGGAGGGGTGGCTTGGTGGTTACAGTGCTTGTCCGGCAAACACGAGTACATGGGTTCAAACCCCAGCACCCACGTATACAACTAAGTGCTGGAGCATGAAAGCCATGTGAAAAACTCAAAAAAATTGATTCTCTCTCCCTTTCTCTCTCTCACTGTCCCTCTCTCTTAAAAAAATTAAAAAATAAAAGTTAAATGGGTCACTCTTTCTCGGTCTTTAGTTTTCTTCATAGCACTTATTTACTCTGGAGGTTCTATTTTCTGTGTTTATTTTGTTTTCCTAAATAGAACTCCATGAAGGTAGGAGTTTTGTCTATTTTATTTTTTTACAATATCTGACACCTCCAAATAAGTGCTGGCATATAGGAGACCTCCATTTCATATTTGTTGTATGAATATATTAAATGGATACATATAAGATTACATATTAGGACAAATCTCAGGTTGAAATTTTAAAACAATATCAAGCATTAAAATATCTTTTTCCCCATGAGTTTTATCCAAAAGAACTAAAATCACCATCCTATAGTGATACATGCTTGCCAATATTTATAGTAGCATTGTTCACAATATATTGAGTTATTAAACCAGCCCAGGTACCTATCAACACACAAATGAGTAAATGAAGTGTGATGTCAATATGCAATGAAGATTTTTTTTTCACTCAGCCATAAGATGAATAGAATTATTTTGCTTGCTGGTAAATGAACAGAATTGAAGAACAACTTGGTAACTAAAGTAAGTAAGCCAGACTCAGATAGTAATGGGTCAAATGTTGACTCTCATGTGCAGAAGTGAGAGAGAAAGAGAGAGAAAGAGCAATAAAAGAAATAAGGGATCTCAAGAAAACAGAAGAGACACCATTAGAGTAGAGGGAAGAGATTCAGAGGGAAGGGTGTTGGCAATACTGGGGAATGACATCCACCATTACACTATGTCCATGTAAAAATATACAATGATGGATTCCAGATATCTCTATACATATATAACAATAGTGCACTAATAAAACACAATGCAAAGAAGATCAGAAGAGTAGAGCAGGTAGTTCTATTGAGGTAGGAATGAAAGGAAAGAAAAGACACTGGGGGAAGATAATGAGAAAATTGTCAACTCTGCATGTAGGACTATGGCATAATAAATCCCGCTATTACATGCAATTGTAAAACACCAGTAAAACAAATTTAAAAAAACCCTCTCTTTTAATCATTGATTCTTAAATGATCAGGAGAGCAAGAAGAAACTAGAGTATCATGCCAGTGGACATTGACAACTTAAAGATAAAAAAGAAAAATAAACTGTTGTTCTGTTTGAATGTAAGGCTTGGATGAAATTGAGAGAGCTCTAATTGAATGCATTGTTCTTTTTTTTTAAAGTAGAAATTCCCTGGTCCTCTACTCTGGCTTAAAACATGGCTTTCTGCTATTCCTAAAGGTCACCAGATTAGTTCTTTATTGGCTAATCGAAGGCAGGCAAGGCCTTCTCTGTGTAAGGGCCTTCCTTGAAAAATTCCCTACCTCTGGTTCTCTGTAGATGAAAGTTGGGAATTTCGAGCAGCAGCCCTCCAGCTGATCTCAATTGCCCTGAAGTTGCCCAGGGAGCAAGCCTGATCTCTAAGTGGTGAAGGCCTAACCATTTAGTGCTTTATAGACCATGGACTATTGCACTCAGAAGCAAATAGGCAGGCGGTCCTCACTGCAGAGCAGGGATGGAGTGTGTTCCCTGCAGCTCCATCCACACAGTAGCCAAACAACCCCACATTCTACCCTGTCTGTAGCTTCTGGATGTCTTCCAAGGCAAAGCAAGTTGCTTAACCCAGGCAGGATGAATCTGTATAAAGCCAGGCATCACTTTCTAAGTTGAAATCACATGAGTTCAGGGCAGTCTTTTGATTGAAATCGTTTAGAAATACCATTTAGATATTATTTTTTATCATGATGCCTCCCTGTGAGTGAAGATATTAATAATGCTGTAAACCTTTCAAATAAATTTTGACAAGTTTTTTTTTGAAAAATCAGCAATGCTGCTGCTAATGTCTGAACATACCTTTCAAAAGAACTTTATAGTTTTTATTAAGAACTCAGTGAAGTTTTCTTTTAAAGTTTCATAAGTCATCATAATTTGTTAATAAATTTGCAATTTATATAGTGTGCCCATACTATGTACCTTTACTATTCTATGTTAATCTATAGTCTTACACTTTTGATATGGTAGTGCTTTTTGATTATATCTGTGCTTTAAAACTGAATCATTTTCCTTTTAAGTTGGGGAAAGTTGGGGCTGGAGAGGTGGATCAATGGTTACAGCAATTTCCTGGCATGCTCTGGGATACAGGTTTGAACTCCAGCACTGCAAATAAAATGCAGTATCAGAGCAATGAAAGCCACGTGAAAAACTAAATAAAATTGATTCTCTCTTTCTTGCTCTCTGTCTCTCTCACTGCCCCTCTCACTTAAAAACAAGAGAAATGTTTGGGAAAGTTAAAAAACAAATGCTCTTAATAAATGGACAGAAGAGAAGTACCTGTTTTCATCCAGGGTCCAATTACCCACTCATTATGTTTGAAAATAGTAGTATCTAACTGTAATAATAATATCTTCTCCTTGCCTTATGGTTTGTTCATAAATTACTTCCGCCTGTATTTTTGATCCTCACAGCAGCTTTGGAATTCTTATCCTCTATTTGCAAAGGAGGAATCTGAGATTCAGAGTTTAAGTTATTAGACCACAAGTATCAAAATAATGGTAGGAAAAGGACTGGGTTGATGATCATCTCACTAATCTCCCAGCTCCACATCACCTCTTTCCTATTGTTCACTCTGGCCCTGTCTGCTTTTCCTGGTACTTCCATACATTCAAGGTACCTATGTTGGAGTTTTGATCTTATATCTCATGTAAAAATAACTTCAAGTCCCAAGAACATAGAGCACATATTGTTCAAAGGTATATAATGTTAATAATCTTTTAAAAATCTTGGAGATATTTAGGGTATTGTCTAAATATGTAAGCGTTCTTCTCTAAAATGGTTAATGGAGCAAAGTCTCATTTAAGGGATGAATGAAAAAATTATTCTCAGCATAGCTCTACACAGAATAAGTGAAGGGCTCATTCTTCAAACATTTAGATGGCTTAAGCAAGTACATTCTTATTCTGTGTATGATATTGGGATATATCAATGAAATGTCTTTTTCAGAATTATCTAGAAGCATTCATTTAAGCAAAATCTCTGTTCATAGCAGATCAATTTACAATAGCTAAATTTTGCAACCAATATGCAACCAACTCAGATGCCCCACTAGATGAATGGGTCCAAAACCTGTGGTGTATATATATATATATATATATATATACATACACACACAGACACACACATACACAACAGAATTTTACTCAGCAATTAGAAATAATGATATATGATATTGTGGCCTTTGAAGGTAAATGGATGGCAACGGAAGAAATCATACTGAACAAAGTTTGCCAAACCCAGAGGGTCAAGGGTCGAATGTTTTCACTCATTTGTGGAGGCTGGAGCTAAATGCAGGCCTGGGTGAAAGGTAGTCAACGTTGTGCATTAGACCCAGCAAAGGTGTATCAACACATAATCTAAGGCAACCCATAGATATGTAGTGAGGGGTGGGGGGAGAATAGGAAAGGATCTAGAGAGACAATCAACAATGTGGGATGCTCTTTACCCTCCTGAGAATTCAAATAACACTTATGCAATCACTTAATTCTGGAAAATTCACAACCTAAGCATTTATATTGTTTGTAGGAGCTAAATATGAAAGATTCAAGAGACTGGGGGTGTGGGTGGTGTGGGGGTAATTCTGGTTTAAGAATACATGCATATTGTTACTTTATATGCATTTATGATTGTACAATAACTCAACTTCTGAATTTAAAAACATTTAAAAAAGAGTGATACTCTAGTATTCTGTCATCCAATACAGTAGTCAGTAGCCATATGCAGCTATTGAACATAAGAAATGTGGCTAGTCTGAATTGAGGTGTGCCATGAATGTAAAATGCATACCAAGTTTCAAATACTTCATACAAAAGAACACAAAAAAATCTCATTACTACATATTGAACGATTTTAATACTCAAAGTATTTAGTAAGATTGGTTTATCATTTTTGATTTTTTAAATGTGGCTACTAGAAATATATAATTATACATATGATTATAATATATTTTTATAAGACAGGGCTTCTGTAGAGCTTATCAGAAATAACTAAGATGTGGTTTGTGTCCTTGCTGGAGGTTGAGTCAAGGTTTATGTATGTGAATCAGTGAGCAGAAGCAGGATATATCTGTTTAAGTGACAAGTGATCAGTAAGAGTAAACAGTATCTCTGAATAAGATGAAAGAAGGGGCAAGTCAATGTGATCTTCAGCACTCAGGAAAAGAGTTGCAAGTGACTCTGGATAGAAAAAGGAAAAGGGAGAAGAGGGCATTATGTAAGTGACATGCCAAGGAGAAGAGGAGAAAGGATTTTAAAAAATGGCAAAAAAAAAAAAATCCTAACAATGAGAAACCCTATGATTACAGAAATGAAAATGACTAATAAGAAAGGATTTTCTCTTGATTTTTGTCCTAAATCAAAAGTTGGCAACTAAACTATGTAACATTTTAGGAAGCAATGTAATACAGGCTTTTTATTCCTTAAAATCAAGAATCTTCTTTTGTCACAAGTGAAGATCTCCACTTGTTTCTCTCTTCTGAATTCAATTTACCCCTTTGTTTCTACAAAATCACCCAGTCTGAAACAGCTTTGCAAATTATTATAGGCTTTCAATGTTATATGGCTCATTGCTCTGCGAATTTGTCAAAATTTCTGCAAGTGCAAAGATAACCTAAGGTCATAAAAATTAACACATGTAAATTAATCACTGATTCTGGTTTGGGTTATGAAATCAATAAGAGAAATACATCAATATCTAAACTTAAATTAAAAAAGACATACCCAGAAGTGGTGTAAGTGATAATCTGGCTTGTTTCAATGAGAACATGTGTTGAAACCATATGTCAAAGAGAACACCAGAAACATAATTCGTAAGAAGTGATTTGCTTTTAAATTTGGATTCAAAATGGTAGAGTGAAAGCTTTGTTTTACTCTGCTCTGAGAGAGTTGTCTCATTTATATGAAACAAAATGACGAAGTTGGTTCTGGGTTATTGGCCTCTTAATCTTGTATCTTAATTCAGGTAATGCACCACTACCACTATCTTCTATTTAATTATTTTTATTTATGTGCCATTAAGCTCCATTTTCATTACTTTTGCAGCATTTGGGCGCTGTCATCACCTCATTTACAATCCTCAGAAGACCCTTTCTTGGTGGAGAATACAAATGACAGTCCTTGACATTCTTTGAAAGCAGTTTTTACTTCTTTAATTAGGGGTTTCAGTCAGGTCCCTCTGCTTGAACCCTAACATTTCCAGACACTTCTGTCTCCCTTCCTAGCTCACTCTTCCTAAGTTTGTGTTGAATACATTCTTGATTTGCAAGAAAGCTGCTTTCAGGCCCTTTCCTATTCTGCCAAATCCCATGGTAATTACAAAGTCTCTCTCTGCAACAATAGGCAAATCCAGGAGGAATTTGGTAGCTATGCTTCACATGTAAAATTATGCTTTGGACATCTCAGCTGAATTTGCCTCCCAGGAGTCCCCAGCTTAGAACGCAGTCATGTTAGAAATGCCAAAACAGAAGCTCAGAGGTTGTAATGAAAATAACTTTGTGTCAGTGGAAAACACTGGTTAAATAAAGTAGGGCGAATCAACTTTCAATGAAAAAACTCATTTAATGGTGCACAAATTCTAACTGTACAAAGCTCACTATTGGTACCATAGATTTCAGACTTCTTTACACTCCACAGATGCAATTTCTCACTCTAACAGGTCTGACATCATGGGAAGTTTGTACTTCTCTCTTTTTGTTTTCCTGCAATTATTTACATGCTTTTATTGCTTTTTTCTTCATCTTTTCTTTCAGTCACCGACACAAAAGCAATATTAGAAATTCATTAGTGTCTCAAACTCAAGAAAACCAAAATATTTGTCTCATTATTCTGCTTGGCTATTTGCAATTTATCTTTTTACCAACCATCAGTATTTGGTCATAATTGTTTATTTATGTTAGAGTTTTATAACATTTGCATCTCTTTTTTCTTTTACAATTTTTGCTATAAATCACAATGAAATGTTTCCCAGTGTTTCATTACATGGACATTATGGAAAAACTTTAAGTTTTCATTCATCAAAATAATTTAAATAGGGGCTGGAGCGGTGGGTCAGTGGTTAAAGCATGTGCCTGGTGTGCACAAAGACTCAGGCTCAAACCCCAGCACCATGTACACAACAAAGTGTCGAAGCAATGAAAAATTAAAATAAAATTATTCTACTTTTTTCTTTCTCTCATTGTCCCTTTCTTTCTTTAAAAAAAAATAAATATCTCTACATAGTTTGTTCTAATGGCAAATACATGACTCATTTGCTATAGTTAGCTTTAGATATCAATGATTAATATCTAATAATTAGGGAGTGAAAAATGTATGGCTTTTGCTCTCCTATATATGATAAATTTAAATCAGTTCATTCATATAATAAAGGAACAGGCCAAATTAAAAAGTTCTATTTCATTCTTTGAGGCATATTCTTTTTTTTTTTTTCTTTTTAAGTCTTCACCATTAGACTGCAATTTTTAGGAACTGATTAATGGCTTTTTCTGTCTTATCCTGCCCAGCATTTATGCATCAAGCCTCATACTCGATACACCCCACCTCATGTTTCCTAATAGCAGGAGGGATGTCTAATAAGCCAATTAGAAACACATACAGAAAAATAACAAAATCTTCTTTGTGTTTATTTCATTTTCATGTTTTGTGGAGCTGTGATTGAAGGCAGTGTCTTGTGTGAACTAGGGAAGTACTCTGCCACTGAGCTATGTCCTCAGCCCCAAATCACACTTCTTAAAGGATAGCAGAGAAGCAGTTAGGAATAAGCATTTTTGAGGAGTATCTTAAATGTTTTGCTTCTGCTTCACTGAAATACGATGTAAGCCCTGGGATTTTCAGATTGGTAACACACTGAGACACAAGTCAACTTCATCTTGTAGTCTCAAGAATATCTAACAAGTAAGGGGCATGTCAATAACCCTAATAAGAATATTGAACTACATGCACCCATATATGGTCAGGGAATTGGGCCTTATTTGATTCTTTGGGTCATCAGAATTTCCAGGGCACCAGGGGTGATTTTTCAAGGGAGGAGAAGATAAATTATAGGATGGATACTGTAAATCCTACGCCTGCTCAAGAACTTAGCCAGAGACTAGGATTTAAGATTAAGGAAGCACTAAAGCCAAGGGGGTGTCCTTGGACTCTTATGTCTGCTTTCACCAATTAAGAGGATGTGACAAAAATGACAAAGTACTGAATTTCAAGCAAGCATAGAGCCCAAGAAAGAGCTAAATGCAATGGTTAAGCTTTGAGTAACATAAGTAGCAAAGAAAAACAATTTACTGTAAGCATTTATATATGCGACCCAATGGTTTTTTTCAATAAACCATTCGATAGGGTGAAACGTACAAAAAATGTTTTCCACTGGCAAATACTTGTTAAATCTCCTAAAGCAAGTTTTTGCTTTACCCCCTGCTTCCAGAATGCTCAGTTCAATCCTGTAAATTGGTAGAGGTAAGGAAAAAAATTAGTTCCTTAGGTCCTTGTAAACATTTCACTTTTATTTTTAGAGGGAAAAAAGATTATTTTTCAAAAACTGCAGGTGTGAGGAAACTAACATTGAAAGTCTCCTGTGAACTATTTTATACCTTACCCCATCTGAGTAGCCTCGGACTGAAACAAATTGCAAGAGAACACAAACCTTGTAGCTTCAGATGCTCAAAAGCTTATTATAGCTGAAAATGAGTAAAATATTATAGCTACCAGGCTTATTAGAATGGAGAACAGATCTACCTTGTACCTAAATCTAAAAGTAACTCCATTATAGCTCTGGAAGCAAGCAAACTTGTTTTCTAACCTTCTACATGGGCTCCCATTTAACTGACACTTTAAACTATAGTCTCAGTTTTAGTTTTAATTATTAGAGAACAATGAAAGTCTTTGTGAGAAAAATTCTCAATAAATACAGAGTGGTGTTTATTTTATTCAATATTTTCATTCACGTGTAAGGATCACACATTCTCCCAAACCCTACTGAATTTCAGTCTAGACATTCAACACTACTCCTGTACTTAAATCTTGTAAAACTGATACTGATAGATACTCTCAGCTTACCAGAAGTGCAAAAACATATATCCAGTGCAAGATTTTATCGAGAATTCATGTACTATGTGTATTTTCTTTTCATAATATCTAAAGAGAAAAAGTTATAAAAATCTATATGCAGATAAGGATTTGGGTTTCTAGGACACACTAGGTTCCCTGCTGAGATACAACCTTAGGTTTCTTTCTCTAACTCCATAAAGAGGTAATCTTTGACTCCACAAGGAGAATTTCTAGTTTTCAGAAAAGAATATGTCCCTTTGCCAAATTTTTCACAAACATTTCCACAAGCACTCACACATGTGAGTGTGCATGCACACGCACACACATACACCCTTTTCTTACCAAATAAGCATATGAATGATGATGTTAAAATGAGATCAGATCATTTGCTGCTCACATTTGCTCAGCTTTGTGGTAGGTACTTTAAGGAAAAGAAAAGTAATAAAGAAGTGTACTC
Organism: Aplodontia rufa; assembly: GCA_004027875.1. Lineage (NCBI taxonomy): Eukaryota > Metazoa > Chordata > Mammalia > Rodentia > Aplodontiidae > Aplodontia > Aplodontia rufa. Next base: position 65,699 of record PVKS010006744.1, read on the forward strand.
AAGATTAGAGCTTGACCCAGGTGCTTTAATGCATGCCTATAATCTCTATGGCTTGGGAGGCTGAGGCAGGAGGTTCACAAGTTCAAAGCCAGCCTCAACTACTTAGTGAGGCCCTGAGAAACTTAGCAAGACTCTGTCTCTTAAACAAACAAACAAAAAGAACTTGAACTTGAAAAGGAAGCCAAAGTTAGTGGATTAACTTTTCTCTTGCTTTTTCATGTTTATAAAGATCTTCCTTGCAAATTGTTTATTAGCTATCATGGAGTTTGAGATTGTTGTTTTCTACAATAAGTACACTTAAACAGCAAAGTAGTACTGATTAGTTGTCATTATAAAACATTTTCAAGCAATTCAGTTTTTTAAATCATATTTGTTTTTTGGGCTTTTTCAAATTTTTGAAATCATTACTGAAAATGAACACCAATCCGGTCCGTATACTAAGAGGAATAGTGAAGATAATTTTCCTATTTGTGGCATGCTATATCCTGCATGTTATTGAGGATCAAAGAATGTTAGGAACTGAGAGTCAATTCCAAATATTTCATGCTGAGATGAGGAGGATTAAGGGACTAAATGATATTCTCAAAGTTATTGGCATAACTCAGAATACCATCAAGACTTTTTGAATAACCTTTTAATAGTTCTTCTGCTATGTTATATGTTCATTTATGGTAACATTTCAAATAAGTACAGAATATACTTTTTATCACTGGGCTATTTGTTGACACAAAAGCATTTACATCAAATATTCTTCCCTCGTGCCAGAATATATAGAATGTGCCTTCTGCAAGATTTTTTCCTGAGGCAAGCCATTTGTCTCATATATAAGAAGACTGATCAAAAGAAAATAGACCTTCAGTAGTAACATTACTGAAAGCCAGCAGGAGATAATATACATAGAGAGAGGGGGAGTGGTAATACACAGTATTATAAGCACTATGCATGATTCCTACTAGATTTTATTAAGTAAACCTCATCTGCAAACTTGTTTAGCACCAAACCTCACACATATCATTAGCAAAGGCATAAGGGTTAGAAACCACGGACAACTTTAAAGCTGCATGTTGCATAATGTAGACTCATGGGGGTATGGAAATCTCTTGATTCTTTGGCTATTTACCTCACAATGTAAGATGTATGTCTCTTCTGTCAAACTTGAAAGATTGTGATGTATAATCTACAACCTCCATTTTAGATCTCTGCTCCCCCTTTGAAGATAGTAACTCCCTCACCTGTGTATGCCCACCTGTGTCCACCCATCTCTTTCCCAGGACCCCTTCCAGTACTCAGCCATTTTCTTCAGGTGAATTTGGTATCACTACTACCCTGGCTATATGTGCAGCAACCCTCACCCCCACTCTCTCCCAGTCGCCGTCTACTTCCTCTTGCACCCGCCTCCACCTAATCACAGCCAATCGTGCAGCCTGTGCACCTGAGCTCCTCCAATTAGGGCAAGGGCAGTATTGTGTCAGGTTGGAATTACAAACCCTTCACTTCCTTGCTAGGTGCCCATTTTTCTTTCGCTCTTTGGCCGAAGTAAAATTTCTGGGTGCTCACTCACACCCGACCACATGTTTGATTTCATTTATAACAACATCTAAGACAAGAAGTTATTTGTACAATAATTTGCCTCTTATTCACCTAAATTTGCTTAGCCTTTACCTGTTTCATGTGCCACATTTAGTTCTATGAAAGGGAGATGTAGGGGCATGAGAGCAAAAGAGAGGTGTCCCTACTGATAGGGATCCTGTGGGAATGGCTCATCTTGGGAGAATGAGACTGTGTCAAAGGTGAGAGCCAGAGACCGATGGCACCACATGAAGCTCCTGCTAGAATTCAGAGATTGCATCAGGAGCCAAGGGGCTGAATGTCAGTGGGAATTGACTTGAACAGAGACTAGAAGCACAGCTGAGCAAATCCTTAAGACAAACCTGTGTGAATCTTTTTCATGTTTCTGGAGCAGGGAGGGCATTTCATCCATTTAAAGGATCTGGGTGGCTACCAGGCACGTAGTTATGGGTAAGTGCTATGGTTTGTCTCCAAAAAGCTCCTGAGAATGCAAGAATATTCAGAGGTGAAACAATTAGATCATAGGAGTGGTAGCCTAATCAGTGCACCCTACTTTGAATGGGCTGGGTGGAAACACTTGGCAGTTGGGCTGTAGTTGGAGGAGGAAGGGCACTGAGGGGCCTGTCCTACAATAGTTCTTCCTACAGTCTCTCCCTCTCTGCTCCATGACCCTTCCATGAACTGTGCAGCATCCATACACTGTGCCCTTTGACCTTGATGCCCTGCCTCACTGAGGCCCAGAGCAGTGGAGTCAATCACCTATGGACTGAGACCTCTGAAACCGTGAGCCCCAAATAAACTTTTCCTCTAAGTTGTTCTTGTCAGGTATTTTGATCACAGCGATGCAAAAGTTGACTAAAACAGTAAGAAAAAGATTTCAGTTTGGTGATGGAAGCAGGATCATATATATAATAATATGGTCGAACAAAAGAGGAATGAAAAATTGTGCCAAGGAATTTGTATCAGTTTCCTATTGTTTCTGGAACAAAATGGAGGCTTAAAATAACACATCATTGATCTTATAGTTCTGCAGCCAGAAGTCAGAACTGGGTCTAACTGGGCTAAAATCAAGGTGTTGATAGGCCCCATTCCTCCTAGGACTCAGGGGACAGTTAAACTCCCATGCCATCTCTAGCTTCTAAATGATATCTGTGCACCAGTCATGGTTTTCATCCACCTTCAAAGCCAACTGTGGTAAACTGCATCTTTTTCATGCAACATCATTCTGCATCTGACCTGTCTGGCTCCATATTTCACTTACAGGGACCATTGCAATTACATTGGTACCAATCAGATAACGTAGGATGATTTTCCATCTTGTTATCCTCAATTGAATCACATCTGCAAAGTTCTTCCCTTTTACCACCTAGGAAATATCTTTATGGGTTCAAGGATTATCACATGATCTTACTGGAAAGGGTGGCATTATTCTGTTAGCACAGAGTCAGAGGAAATTAAGATGTCCTGAGAAGCTTTCACATGAAATGATGGTGGAATCTTAGATGATTAGTAGGAGATTTCCACACAGGAAGTGTATATATTGGGGGATGGAATAGGGGGGAGAGGATAGATTCCCAGCAGAGACTTATACGGAACAGAAGTCTTTCATCCTTCACTTCCTTGTTAAATATACAGACTTCCATATAAGCAAACTCTTCTCACATTCCTAGTCATTGTGCTCATTACAAACATCTGCTACTCTCCTGGAGGTTTTCACAGATTAATATCACATTTCTATACCTAGTCAAATACTAAGGTTAAGGTAGTCCATCTATTCAAAAGGTTCATTCTTTTCTCTCTCTTTAAAAATGAATACAATATTTTCTCTTGTTTAGAGTTCAAACAATCTTTTCATTATTCACAGGATTGAATACTATAATAATCAGAAAGAGTGCTGAAATACAGTCTGTCTCCTCCTTAAATCAACAAGTATTTCCATCATCTGGTCCTGCTCATTTGCAAACACTATTTACAAAGTAATCGTCTCCTTCAGGGGCATATTCTGAGTTCCAAGTCTTCCTCCAGGCTATGATCAAAGTAGGAGCTCATTGGAAGTAATCCGTTTATACTTGATTTTTCACTCGTGGGTCAACATTTTCCAATCCAGGTGAGGTGTAAGTTGAAATGAATCAAAAAAACAGAATTGACAGGGGGAATGGGGAGCAAGACTAAGGGAGTTGTGATCATTCTTACACACTGCCAAGAAACTGCCTTCGGTCTGCTTTATCAGATTGCCTTTATGGGACCAAGGTTTTAGGACATGCTTGGCTATTCTCATGCACCAACAGCATGAGTATATGTGAAAAACTGTCCTGAGCATTAAGGGATTGGGAGAGGGTAACCAAGCTGTCCTCATTTCATAACTCAAAACCAATTGTCAATCATGCTTCAATCCAAATCTGTTTTAAGAAACCTAGATGGTTTCTGCTTACATTGGATCTATTTTTCCAGGGGTATTCAGAAAGATGTCTAAATCTGACAGTTACACAAAGATCTGTTGTCATTTAAAGTTCTCAAATCAAGCAAGATAATTGCAATATCCCCCCTGAGAGAGTTAGTATTTGTAGTAGACTTAAACCTGTCTATTCCTAAAGATCCCTCAGGTATGCATGAGCCACAAATTTAACTAAATATCAAAGAAAATATAACCAACCTCAGGGGAGGTACAATGGCACAATGAGATTGGGGAGGGTGCCCAAGTCCTTCCTCTTAAATGTTACTTTACATGGACTACTGGTTTATTTGTTTTATCATAGAAAAATTTACTTGATATATGTAGCACGGGTATATTTTTTATGTTGCCTTCTGTAAGATTATTTCTGTTTCTTTTGTGTTTTGTCCCCTGAATATTTCCCTATACTCTTGTGCTATTTCTTTGGATCTTTCCTCAGTGACCTAGCCTAATTTCTAAGGATAGTTGCATTCCCACTTGCTTTTCAGGTTTCTTATTGCCCTGATTTTTGCAAAGTTTGTATTTTTCTATTGTTGTAGTCTTTTCTGTGCATTGGGTATTTGGCTATAGCAGAAGTTTTGCTGGAAAAGCAACAATGCCATGAAAATTTATTTAACAAACCATCCAGAAAATATTTTAAATGATATCCTATGGTTATTTACATCTCAACATACGTGCAGTGTCCAGAGATGTTTGGGGAACCCTAGGCATTGAAACAAAACCAATATTTTGATAGTATTTGTTACATGTCAATTCCTGTAATGGAGCTAGAATGTAAGTGTGAGATATAAGTAAGAGATGAGAGATTTAAAAATGAGTAAGATGTGGCCTCTACTATAAAGAAATAAGTCCAGAAAGGGCACAGATATGTAAGCAGTCACAGTGTGAAATGATAAGGGCTCTTACCAACTAACTCCTCTGGGAACACAGATAAAGGAGCAATTAATTCTGCCAGAAGTTCAGGCAAGCTTCAGAGAAGAGGTCACATTTCAACTAGGCCTTGAAAGAAACCTAGAATTTTGCCAGGGACTTAAGGATTTTGGATAGATGGAAGGGAAAGAGGGAAAGCATGCAAAAGAGGAAGGGTCAGCATGAACAGGGATTCATGAGAGCCCAAGGTTTGGTCCCTGGCACATGGTATGCTCTAAGAAATATTTTTAAATAAATGTGCAAATGAGTACATGTTTGAAGAATTGGGTATAATCAACACATCTCAAAGTATTTGTACTGAAGAAAAAGAAGAGAGCATAAAGGGCTGGAGTGGTGGCTCAGTGGTCATGGCACTTGCCTGGCATGCACAAAGATGAAAGTTCAAACCCCTCTACCATGTACACAATAAAGTGAGCAACAAAAGCCACATGAAAAACTAAAATTGATTCTATCTCTCTCTTTGCCCCTCTCTCTTAAAAAAAAGCAACAGAGAGAGAGGAGCATAATTGTTGCTCATCATCTACTACTTACATGGGTTATTAGCTGGAGTTTCTCTGCCATGGTTACCGTGATGTTCATAGAGATGGAGCTGCTCTCATAATCTCACTTGTCTTTTTTTTTTTTAAGACAGAAGGACAGAGAGAGAGAGAGAGACAGAGAGAGAGAATCAATTTTTATTGAGTTTTTCATATGGCTTTTGTTGCTCTGACACTTAGTTGTGTACCTGGGTGCTGGGGTTTGAACCCGTGTATTTGTGCCCAGCAGGGCAACCACCGTAACGGTTCAGCCAATGCTGCAGCCCTTGTGTTTGCTTTTTGAGAAGCCATGAGGTAGGCAACGTAAAGGAATTACAACCTTGGCATTCCTTAACTTAGTGCCTGTACCCAGCCTCTCCCTGGGCTAGCAACCAGCTGAAGTACAATGGCTTAGCATTAGATTTAAAGGCAGAGAGTTAACAACTAGCTCAAGACAGGTGGGTGGCATTTCAGACAGTCAAAATGGCAAATAAAAATCCCTCTGAGAAAGGAAGACTACAAAGTCATCACAGTGACTTGACTGCAGAGAACATGGAAGCACGAAGTCATAGAATAGCCAGAACAAGAGGCAGTGGGCAGACACTGCAAGATTTCGGAGAACGAGCTGAAAAACGCAGGTCTAAGAGAAAATTTAAAGTGATTTAAGCTGTAGTTTAAGAGGGTTGATGCTTCAGAATTATCAGTCTGCCTCATGAAGACCTAGGGATTGGGAAATATTTGTGGGGTTTGTTAATTCTCTCTATTCAGTACAGAAGTCATTGATACTGATTCAATAGACAGGATGGTAGCCTGGAGGAGATGATGGCAATAGAGTTGAAGAGCAATGGGCAGATTTAAGAGCAATCTTAAATCTAAATGGAATTTAAATGGAATTTGTGAATGCTATTTAAACAGCATTGAAAGGTTTCTTGTTTGTTTTTTACAGAGAGAGAGAGAGAGAGAGGGACAATGAGAGAGCAAGAGATAGAGAATCAATTTTATTTAGAATCGATTTTATTTAGTTTTTCAATGTGGCTTTTATTGCTTCTACACTTTGTTGTGTACGTGATGCAGGGGTTCAAACTCACGTACTTGAGCATGCTAGGCATGCACCTTAACCAGTGAGCCACTACTCCAAGCCCTGTTTTTTTTTTTTTTTTAACTTGTTTACCTTGTTTAACTCCCTAGTGTCATAGCAGTGACCACTAAGGGCTTATTACCATGCTTTGCTTCCTTCTGCCTGAGACAGGGAAGACTCTAACTAGTCTTGAAAGAATTAAAAAGAAAATGAGATGATTCTCAATCTCTACACCATAAATTCTCTCTAAAAGTTGTCTGTTGAAGCAGATTCAAGTTTAAAAATGATGACGTCTTCATTATCTATTTTCTTTTCAAAAATTTAATTAATAATTCTGCATAAATTTAATTCATGATTAATATGCTTTGACCACCTAAAATTAGTAACATTAGAGCTGTACCTTTATAGAAATATTAAACATCTGCAGAAATCATTCTCTAAAAAGTTATATTTTTTAACTTATGGTTCTTGGCAGAAATTTGTTTTGAATTACTCATTTCACTGTTTTTAGAAGTTATTCTAACTTTAAATCTTGAAAATATGTTACATAGTAAGGGGTTAATAATACTTGGAATACTTAAAACTTGGAAATATGAAAAAAAATGGATGTATAAGTCTGTATACATCTAATTGTATAAAGCTGTATTTTACAGTTAGATATTTTTATTTAGCAAATACCATATAGTATCTTAGAATAAAATCAAATTGCTTGGGCTACTTCTATTATGGTGTGTGCGATGTTCATTCTAATTTGCCATGTTCTTGTAGGGAAGGAATCTGAAACCTTGAGGGAAAAGAAAACATACAAATGCTATTAGAGTACACATTTTTTGAGCAGCAGGAAGTCAGTAATAAGCGTCAGAGATTGATCAGGATTGTGTTCTATATATAAACAATTGCCATCAGGTGTGCCCTGGTACGAGGTCATCCAAGCACCCAAGCAGTAATTTGAGCAATTTAGAATCTTGGGCAGCCTAGAGAGGGAATAAATTATTGAGAAGTTTAACTTCAAGTGTAAAATAGATCTTTATGGCAGATTTCTCAAATAAATATATTTTGTTCTCTTATCTTAAATTAGATGTTTGTTGCATCAAAAATTTTACATAATTTATTTATACACACACATATGTTGTACCATTAACTTTGCAAATGTAGGAGGTATACCAAAAGTGGGGAATGGATATATATTTATAATTGCTGTTTTCTTCTTGGAACAATCTATAAAATGATAGGAGAAAAAAAGAAAGAACTTCAGTACTGAAGAAATGTTTAGTTTTACTCAAACTTCCCCATTGTTTTTTACATTGTTGAAATCAAAATAGAGGAAATAAGTAAAAATTGTTTTCCTGACTAAAAACAGTTATAACGTTCTTATTTCTAGACAGCTACTCTAATACTGACTCTATTGCTGAAAAATAGTTAAGAATTCAATCTAGAATCTAGATTCTCAACAGATTACCTCTTTATTCATTTGGAATATACTAGAATAGAACATTCCTCACACCAGAGAATTTACAGCACAGTTTGCCATTCCTTGCCATATACATTCTTTTTCTTTTATGCTAGAGCTCAAGAGTTATAGACTATACAATCATATTTTTAAACTTCCCTTGAAAATGTGGATATATAGCATATAACAAAATTGTGGCTGGTGGTATATGAGTGAATGGATGCACGCATTCCTAAAACAGACTGGATCTGCCCTGCATTGTCTTATTACCACTGTCTGGGATGTAGATATCTTATCTGGAGCTGCAACAACCATTTTGAACCCAGGGACAAAAGCCAACAATTCTTGTTGTCCTGGATTTTTCCATGAGAGGTTAATGAACTTTTCTTTTATGCTGTTTTAATTAAATCATTATTTTGGGATCTACTTGTTCTGTGCCCTTATGACATATCTTTGTATTATCATTCAGCTAACACTTTCTGATGTTTCCTTACTTCAAATATTTCCCAAATTTTGATTAGGAATTAAGTTGGACTAGGTAATTATCACTTTTATGGGAATTAATAAAGCATAAGTAAATTGTTAAATTAGTTACATATTTTTGAGTTTCAAATGCAAATGAATGTTCGTAGTTTTAAAACTGAAATGTATTCACAGTAGATGAAGTTTTAGGGAATGTGGAGATCCTAGAAGCATGGATGTGGTTCCTTTGTGTGATTGCAATTGAGCCCTAAAGAGGGTGCTTCTGACATTCAGTCTGCCAGTGTGACATTGGACAGCTATGAAACCACAAAATATCTCCAAGGGCTCTTCCAGTTACTACAGGGACACAACTGAAAGCTGCAATTAATCAGTGAAGGAACAAGGTTAAGCAAGAAGAGATGGCATCATCATCTCAAAAGAAATATAGGCAATTGTTCACATTTGAAAAAATGCTGCAACACAGTTGTGGTTTGGGGAAATCAACTTGTGATCTAGATAATAAAATCTCATTTCCTTTATTTGCTTTAAAGATTGAAAACTCTCTGAAGGTAGGGACTATGTCTATCCCATTAATCTTTGTATTCCCAGTGCCAAACACAGGGCATAGTTCAAAAGGACTTTAAATAATGTTTGGAAAACGACTGGGTTAACACATTTCAATGCAGCATATCCTGTTGGATCCATCCTTTCTCTCTTTGTTCTGCAACTTGCCATTATAAGAGAATGGGAGAGTATTAAGCACATGCAGAATATTCTGAGACTTACAAAGGGATGCACACACTGAATTTGAAAGAATGAGTAAGAAAGGAAATGAAGAGAATTCTGCAGACGAGAAAGCACACAGAAAACCACACATGGGTGGGATCCAGGCTACTAAGGTGATCCAAGAATGATACAGTCCCAATCATTAACTGAAAAGATCATCTAATGATCCTGTAATTTCATTCTTACGTATTTACTCACCAAAGTTGAAAATAGGCATATAATCAACACATGAACAAGCATTTTCATAGAGGCATTTTCACAATAGGCAAAAAGGAATGACAAGTGAAATGTCCACTAGGGAAGAACAGAGGAACAAAGTGTGGCATTTACAAGTGGTTCGATCTATATGCAATGGAATGCTCTGCAGTCATAGAAAGGAATGAAGTACTGAACTATGCTACAAGATGGAAAAGCCTCCTTTAAAACGTTACACTAAAGAAAATAAGCCAAACATAAAATCTCACATTGGATGATTTCATTTGTATGGAAAAGCCTGAATACATAAATCCATAAGAAAATAATGCAGATTGGGTGTTGCCAAGAGTTAAGGAGAAGGGACAAACTGTTTAATGAGCAAGGGGGTTTTACTTTGGAATGATGTAAATGCTTTGGAAACGGATGTGGTGGTGATGCAACCTTGTGCATGCGTAAATGCCACTCGGTCGTTCACTTTTAAATGTGAAATACATCTCTGTAAGTAATTTTAACAAAAGATAATGTATGTGTTAGAGCTTCACCAACAGCTTTGGAAGAAAACCTTTTTCATCAATATCAAAGCAAATCTATCATTTCTATAGATTACTATGTTTCCTGAGTATCTTTTCTTTTCTTTTTTTTTTTTAAAGAAAGAAGGACAGTGAGAGAGACAGAGAGAGAGAATCAATTTTTTATTGAGTTTTTCACATGGCCTTCATTGCTCCGACATTTAGTTGTGTGTGTGGGTGCTGGGGGTTGAACCCATGTACTTGCGCATGACGGACAAACGCTATAACCACAGAGTCACAGCTCCAGCCTTTCTTGAGTGTCTTTATGTCAAAGTTAGGACACTTAGTTCATTCCAAAGTCTGAGTTCAGACATTAATAATCAAAACATTAAGTTTCCTGAAGTACAAATGCTGTGGCTTGGAGAACTGTCCCCCAAAGTTACGTGTGTGGAAGACTTGCTCCCCACATTGCTCCTATTGGGGAGTGGGGTGGCCTTTAGCAGGTAGGTTCTAGTGGGATGCCTTTAGGTGACTGGGATGGGCAAAGTGCTCCTGAAGGGGACAGTGGCATCCAGTGCCTTCTCTTCTTTCTCTTTTGCTGTGGAGAGCATTTTTGCTCTGCCAAGCTCTCCAGCATGTGTGATGCCTCACCAAAGGCTTAAAACTACTAGGACCAACAAAGCACGGACTAAGCCCTCTAAAGCTGGGAACCAAAGTAAACCTTTTCTCTCTGCAAGCTGACTATCCCAGTGAGTTAGTCAGCTTCTCATCACTACTCAAAACACCTGAGGAAAACAAATGGTAGAAAAATTCATTTTGGCTCACAGTTTCAGTTCATGGCTGCTTGACTCCATTATTTCTGGGCTTAAGGTGAGGCACTACATCATGGCCAAAGAGCATTGTAGAAAGTTGTTCACTTCAAGATAGCCAGGAAGGAGGTGGAGGAAGAGGGAGGAGGAGAAGGAATGAAGAGGAGGGAGGAAGAGGGAGGAGGAGGAATGAGGAGGAGGGAGGAAGAGGGAGGAGGAGGAATGAGGAGGAGGGAG
>PVKS010006745.1:0-24061 GCA_004027875.1 Aplodontia rufa
TCAAGGGCCGAATGGTTTCTCTCATCTGTTGATGCTAGAATTTATGGGGAAGCAGTAGGGCAGATGGCTAACCTAACAAAACCTCAAATTGAATGACTTTCAGAGTAATAGGGGGATAGCTCTCTAGGATACTTGGAGGTGTAGGGAAGGGGATGGGGAGGGGGGAGGGTATATGAAGAACTCATATGAGTCTGGTGATTGGGAAGTTGGGGGAACCATCCCAGAAGCCGATGTCATTCCTCCACAGGCTACACATTTAACGCATGAGTTCTTCTGGGGGAAACTGCAACAGGTGAAACCCAAGGTGGTTTATCTATGCGTTGGCATTACCCCTGGATAACAAAGTTTATATACATTGATTGCTACTGTTTTGATAGTTTCCCCCTCAACTGTATCTCTATATACTTCTAATAAAAAAAAAAACAAATTCCTGCCGTGTTATTTGAAGCAAATAAATTCCTTTAAGACTTAATTTTGTTATCCATAAAATGGGAAAACTAATAGCACCTACCTCATATAATATTATGAGCATTAAATGAGATTGACCATGTAAAGTAATTTACATAGGGCTGGCACATAACAAGCATTCATTAAATAGTAGCTACATGTATTATCTCCTAAAATATATATTAAATAAAGCAGCAGTGAAAGCAACAGCACATAGCTGTTACACATTCAGTCATCATTCTTCAGCTGTAATGCTCAATACTTGCATGGGTCACCTGGTAAGTCCATTTCATAATTTTAGCAGTACCCCTCAGCAGGAAGACAGGCTAGTCAGAAGGACACTTACAGAGAAAAATGAGACATGACAAGATAAAAGAAAAAAAAAGAGAAAAATGAGACATGGAAAGATAAAAAAGTCAAATTCTATTATCAATGGAATTTTATACAAGAAGATAGAACAGAGTTCTCACAGAACATAAAAACAAAACAAAATAGAAACAACCAGTTATACCTCTTATGCATTTCCAACTGGTATTGCAGTTGAGCATCTCTGAGGAACAGAAAAATACTTCCTTAATATGATTTTTAAAAATATCACATACAGAGCCAACAGCAACAGTCAATGGAGCCATTCCTATTAAAATCGAGAAGAAAACAAAAGTGCCTGATAAGGCCACTGATGCGTAAAATTGCTCTGGAAGTTCTGGATGATGTAATAGGAAATGAAACAGACATAATAATTGAAAGAGTGAATATAATTATCACATTGTAGGTTACAATGTTAAGACAATATAAAAACACACTGCAAAAACTAGAATTAACAAATTTTAGTGAAGACATGGATGCACTACATATCTAAAATTAGTAAGTTTCCTAAATAATACTATATTGCCTACTTATTCTGTCTAATTGGTTATTATTTATTCACCTATCCCAGTGGCTCGATTCTCTACTACTCCAATTATCCACAGAATTTATAATCATTGTTAGATTTTTATTCTCTCAAAATCCCAAAACATTAACAAGAATAATCTAGGGGATTATGAGGATATTGGGGTAACTTACGCACAGTGGTACTAAGAGATGATCTCCTAGTGAGTTATATTGCACCTTGCTCTGATCACTGGAAAAGAATCTGAAATGAGGGGTGGAGCGGTGTCTCAGTGGTTACAGTGCTTGCCTGGCATGTGCAAGGGCCCAGGTTTGAACCCCAGCTCCACATACACACTATGTGTCAGAAAAACAAAAACCAGATGAAAATCTAAATAATTATTTCTCTCTTGTGCGTGTGTGCTCTCTCTCAAAAAAAAAAAAAAATCTGAACGCTGGCCATTGAGAAAGGAGGTCTATTATCATATTTTAAATCCAGATAAGGTATAATGTCATCCAACCCAAGGCATTCGTAGAGATGTATTGGTAAGGGGGGGAGGGGAATATGGTGGGTAATTGGTGGAAGGCTCTTGGGGGTAGATCTAATTTTCAGAATTTATATATATTTTATATTATTTCATTAGAAGCTTGTTTGTTCAACAAATAAATTTCTGAATAAAATAAATTTTAAAATCTGAAATGAGGATTTTATTTATTCAACAATCACTTGCTGAGTGTGCCAGACACTCTATTAATGCTGGGAGCTTGCAGTCTAATGAGGAAAAAGAAAGAGAAATTAAATAAACAAACCCAAGAAAGTATTTTTTAAGTGCAAGCTTGATAAGGCCTGTGAAGAAGTAACAGAAAAACAGTGATGGGGGTGAAGGCACAGGGAAAGAGAGAACATAAACTTCGCAAGAAAGAGTCAGATATGTCTGTCAGAAAAAATGACAGGCCAGCTCAGACCCCAGGGGCCAGGAAGGAGTTGCTCAAACCAAGGAGGGTGAGCAACATCCCGAGGGCACACAGCAAAGAGCTGGACACAAAAAGCCTATGATCTTGAGGAAGAAGAGTGAGAGGTGAAGTTCAAAAGACAAGGCACAGCTTGTATAACTCTGGGTGCTTTCTGCTGCTAATAATAGAAATACTAATTAAAGAGCTCAATCAGGAAGTTTATTATCTTACATAGTAAACAAGATAATGTGTGTATTATACATAATGAACAAATATTTAAATGTTCATCATAAACATAATAGATATGAGGCCCACAGGTGGGTGGCACCAGGAATGGGTAGGTAGGCTGCTCAACTGATCCTTAAGGATCCAGTTCTTTACTGTTGTCGCCCCCATTCTTGGGATTCTGACTGCCTAAGATGGATCCTTCTGTGGCACCTAGATGGCTGAGGCAGTTTTTTTGTTTGTTTGTTTTGTGTTTTTTTTTTGTTTTTTGTTTTTTTAGAGAAGGATAGTGAAAGAGAGAGAATCAATTTTTATTGAGTTTTCCACATGGCTTTCATTGTTGACACCTAGTTGTGTACAGGGTGCTGGGGTTTGAACTCGTGTACTCATGCATGCTGGGCAAGCAACGTAACCACCAAGCCACCACTCCAGCCCCTGCAGTTCATTTTTTAAGTGCAAGTAAACCCTCCCCAGATATGCTGCCCCATCCCTTTCCACCCCTCCTCTCTCCCAGTCAGTTTCTGACTCTTGCCTTAGCCAGGTGCAGCCAATGTCTAAAAGTACCACAGGCAAAAGAAATGGAATTCACCATGTGGGCCTGACCACATGACCCAGGAACAACACCACCCACATGAATGGTTCTTACCACATCTTGGTCAGTATTCAGGGAGATTGTGAACTGAAATTCAAAAGCATTATATCTTTATTTTTCAACAATCTCTAACCAAAATCTCTAAAATTTTATTTCCTTCAAGTAGGAAGATAGCCCAAATGAGAGTAGTAACAGCAACACATGTGATTTTACCATCAATAAAAAAATCACAGGTATTTTCATATCACATGGAAGCAGGTGAGTCAAAGACCACTCTAATTTTGTTTCTTATTCACACTAAACATTTTAACTTATGTTAACAGCTATGTTTTAGATTTGCAATCTTGTTACGTAATGCATTAGTAAAAGAATACATTTATTACTGTTATACAAATGTGTTTTGATAACTAAATTTCAATATAATTTACTTTCTATATTATACATATTTATATATTTAAAAAAGATTATTCTAAAAAGGAATCTATAGGTTTTACAGACTGACAAAAGCATCCATCCTGAATTACAGAAAATTAAGAATCCTCCAAAAAGATTAGAAACTGGGACTGGTTATTGTACTAAATTATATGGTAGGCAAGCAATCCACAATGTCTACTACTTATAACCTTATCAATCCTGTTAAAGAATGTGAATTTTATATTATGGACAATAGAAAACTATCAAATTATTTTTAAAGTGAATTTTTATTGAAGTGTAACATATAGAGAAGCTTATGTAAGTGCATATATTGATCATTTTTTCCAAACTTTGTAATATTCCATTGAAGGGTCTTACAAAAACAAAAATGATTAGACTTGCTATTTAAAAAGATCATACTAGAAGAATGGATTAAACAGGGAAAGCTCAGGGGCAACAAAATGACTTAATATAATGGTCCAGACAAGAACTGTCTATCCAGGGAATGGCAAGTAAGATGAAGAACAGGGGATATGTTTTCGGATGGCATTGGTTGATTTTTATGTGGGGCTACAGACAAGATCAGATTCAAGTTTTGTAGCACTGGAATTTATACAATTCATTAGTCCTGTTTTTATTATAAAATTATTAATACAGTAAAATAATAATATAAAATTAAGCATAAGACCTTGAAAGGAGCCGGGGCAAGGTTGTGCTGTCTCTGGCCATAGGAGAAGTAGTATTGACTATTGCCAGACTGGTTTGAGCACATTAAATATGCTTTTATAAGCTTCATTCTTACAGCAATTCTTTGAGATACTTTTGTCTTCCCCATTTCACAAATGAGGGAACTTCGTCAAGTGAGAAATGGGTAGTAAGCAAAATGAATCCAAGGTAGTTGGCCCTTGTTCATGATGCCACACTCCCTCAACATACATTCAGGTTTAGGGGTTGAGAAACCAGTAGATGAAAATTCTATTTATTAATAAAGCAAAAACTGCAAGATGAGTAGTTAGGAGCTAGTAGGAGACCAAGAGTTAAGTTTTTATAAGTTAAGTTTACAATACTTAATAGAATCTAAATTGAGTCATTAACGTTAAACACAAGTGCAGACCCTAGGGAAGAGATTCGAGTGGCAGACATACTTGTGGGTGTCATTGGTGAGGGAACTAATGAGGTAAGTGAGGGAGAGAGTAAACTGCAAGTGGGGAAGAGGCTGAAGGAGATCTATGAGGGTGCAGTCAGGTGGAGGAATATCAGGAGAGGTGGGTATCACAGAAGCCAAGAGTGTTTCAAAGGAGGGCATACAGTCAAAATCTCTCATCAAAAAGAAAAAAAAATTGCAAATGCAGGCAAGGATACAGAGAAATGGGAATTCTTATACTCTGTGGGTGGGATTGTAAATTAGTACAACCATTATGGAAAACAGCATGGATACTCCTCAAAAACACTAAAAATAGAACCACCATCTGATCCAGAAATTCCACTACTGGGTGTATATCCAAAGAAGATGAAATCATCATGCCAAAAAGATACTTGCAGTCCTATGTTTATCACTTCACTGTTCATAATAGCTAAAATATGAATAAACCCAGATGAACTTCAGTGGATGAATGAATAAAGAAAATGGTATATTTACACAATGCAATACTATTCAGTCTTTCAAAGAATGAAATCCTGTCATTTACAGCAACATAGGAGGAACTGCAGGACATTATGTTAAGTGAAATAAGCCAGACACCAAAAGATAAATACCATATGTTCTTACTGCCTTGTGGAAACTAAGTCAATCCTGTAGGAGAATGCAGTGGAACAGTGGTTACTAGAGACTGGCAAAGGCAGAGGAGAGATGGGATAGAACAAAGTGTAATAAACAGCACCAAGATATGTATAGAACTATTTCTGGTTCTTCTTTAGCACAGTGGGGTAATTACTGATTAAAACAATCTATATTTCAAAATGGCTAGAGAAGCACAAAATTCCCAACAAAAAAAAGATTAATGGTTGAAGAGATAGAAATGTTTATTACTCTGATTTGATTACACATTTTATGTGCATATTGAATTATCATAATGCTCCATAAAAATGTACAAATATTATGTCACAATTTAAAAAGGAAGAAAAAATAAGGCACAAAGAACTACTTTACTGAATACAGGACTGGTGACCTTGACTTCCACCTTGACTCAAGTCAGCCACCATGAGCTTAAGAATGCCACTATTTAAGAAAATCCCACACTCCTACTTTCATGAACTGGAGATAAATGTATAAATACAGCAAATAGTCCATGGAATGACCTGGGTCACTGGCTAGACAAGAGGAAAATTTTACATTCATTTTATGCCCAACACTGAGTACAAGTCCAGAATCTGGAATATGTAGGAAAAGCAGGACATAAACATTCAACTGACTTCCTTTCCCTCAATCCAGCAAACTTTTCATGTATAACTTTACTTTTCTTTCAAGTGTCAAACTATATCCAACATAATCTATGTACATGATACATGCATTGCCCAATATAATTAACTTATTTTAAAATATTATAATAAAAGCACCTCTAAATCCACCACTCAAAACATTGGTCCACTAGCCTCTCAAGAAGAATTTATGAAGAGATCTTACTGGTTCAGCTGAAAAATCCCAGGCCAAAATATGATTAACTTCTAAGGCTAAAAACTAGGCAATCTTAAGTCATCTTAATAAAATTTTTCACACCAGTAGCCAGCACTGGGCACACTGGTCTATTATAATAATTCCTAAGAGTCACAGTTTAAGAGTAATATTGATAAATCTGAGTGCATCCAGAGAATATAATTCAGGATGGTCAGAGAAGGTGATGAATAACTGAAGTTATATTTAGCCTGGGGTTGAGCACAATGGAGGTGAGGCAAACAGATGTGGGAGGGCAAGTGGGATGGGTCCTCCAGAGCTGTTTCACATTGTACGGAGAGGGAAGAAAATGAACTGGAGGTTGGTATGTGTGGGAAAGGTGATTTCAGCTAAGTGAAATGAAGAACTTCCTAAAAATATCCTGGCTTCTACCAATGTTCTGAAATTCATTCAGAGTCTCAATAGCTGGTTAGGATGCTATAGAGCAAATCACCCTGCATGGGGGCAAATTTGTGCTTAGGTTCTTCATCAGGCTGTGATTTCTAAAACACTGTCCACAACCCCTTCCACATCACCTGCCTCCCTTTAGCTATGCACCACAACCCCAAAGCTAGGGTTCTAATCAGTCATACAGGACACATATTTAAAGAGGAAGCCTGGCTGCATCATTCTTCATCATTTTCCCCTTCTGACTCCTAGATAATCTTTCTCTGGACTACAAGACCCTGAAAGCTACATTGCATGAAACCTTTCCACCCCAGCCTGTGTGACCTTTTGGGACATCTTTCCTGCACCTTTACTCTCCCTGAAAGTTACCATTTACCAGATTGCTCCCTGCTCCCCTCTAACTTGCCTTGGAATGTCCAACAGTCTAAACATTATATGTCATGTTTATTCAAAAATTACCAGGGTTATTTTGTAATGTTTGGGTGCTCTGGCATGAATCTTGTAGAATTCTCACTTCCTTTTTTTACACACTGTCCATACTACTTCCCTTTGGCTACACTTAATCTTCCTTTCGTGTCCTCTCTGTTCATACTGTTTCCCATCCCCATATTAAAACCCTCACTCTAAGTTACATATTTTTAAAATGTAGTAATATAGAATGCAAGAGATGAAAACAAGCAGAGAACACAAATGGCCCCTTCACCCTCTCTTTCTATTGTAAAAGTAGGGTAAAACCAGAGTGTGCAATCACTAGGACTTTGGTGTCTGGGTTTGAAAGCAGGTTCCACTTTTACTAGAAGTGAGGTTTGCAGAACCTCACTGAGCCTCATTGAGCCTTAATTTCCCCATTAGTAAATTGAAGATAATAACATCTGCATCAGAGAGGAGGAATTCCCTGTAAAGTGCTTATACAGTCTGGCACATGGTGAGCCAATAATGAATGTTAGTACTAATACCATGTGAAGAAATTATTCTATGACTAAGCACAGGGTCAACTCTTGATTGTATTCATTACATAGTATACATTTTTTAAGGGAGAGGGACAGTGAGAGAGAGAAAGACATAATCAATTTTATTTAGTTTTTCATGTGGGTTTCATTGCTCAGACACTTGGTTGTGTATGTGGTCCTGGGGTTTGAACCCACGTACTTGCATATGCCAGGCAAGCACCATAAATGCTGAGCCACTGCTTCAGCCCCCATAGTATACATTTTTAAAGAAGTTTTTTCCTCTGATTCCCAAAGAAGAAAACGTTCTTAGGCATGTATTCAACATATACCCAATGAGCATGTACTAAGTTTCATTTTGTATGTTCAGCAGGGGCTTGGTTAAATAAATATCTATATAAACATACTATAGGATATATATCTTCATCTAAAGAGAACCAGACATATATTTATATGTATTATCATGGAAAGAGTTCCAAAGAGAGAAGATTCAGTGGGAGAAAATTGTTGCTGAAAACTTTACCCTGAGTAATACCATCCCTAATAAAATTTCACACAAATTTTATATATTTATATATATAATATACATTAAATATATATTGCAAATTTATAGAGGAAGTTCTTACTGGACAAACTGGGAAGGAAACTAGGATGGGGAAGTGGGGAGCTATTTAAGGGAATATTAGCCTCATGTGTTACATTCAAATTTTTATATAACAAAGGAATTCATACAATATCTAAATACTTAATAATTAAAATAAGTATCCCAATTGCCACAACTTCTGAGATGTCTGACTTCAGATAGGTGCTCAGTTATCAAATAGAGAGTGTGCGTAATCACACTCCAACTAGATGACAGCCTTGTCCTCTTGTTGTATGTCATGAATAGGAAGGCTGAGGAATATTTTTGTAAGCACACCTACACTTAGTTCTAAATGTATCTACTTAAAGCTGTGCCCACGCACAGGATTGAGCGCTCTGGCTGTGCTGTGTGCAGGGCCCTCCTGGGCAGCCTCTGCCCTGCCCTGCCCCACCCAGCCCCGCCCTGCCCGGCTCCAGCGAGGGCTCTTTCCTGCTTCAATTACCATGGGTCTCAACCACGTCAGATTGAGGGAAGGAGGACTAAGTCACAGGTGACAATATTCCAACACGTGATATGGTAATTGACCAGACAGTTCAAAATACTGCCAATCCCTTCACACAGGGAACTTTGAAGTGACTTGTCCTTAGAAAGCAGAAGGGGCTTCTATGTGGGTACAAAGCATGTACACTAGTAAGTTTCTATATACCCACACCCACACCCACCCACACACTGTATGCACAGTAATTTGATAACATGATTATATTTATGCCTTTTCTTCTAAATTTGATGTCAGCATATGATCATTGCACACAGTATAGTGCTTATGTACATAATTATGTATATATACATTGTTTATGTAACATGCATATTTTAAATATTAACCTATTGATTAATATATTTACAAAGTTTTAACTTTTATTCATATAAAATACCCCAATTCTAATAAATGCCCATAATTAATCCCAAGGGATATCAGTAAGACCCTATAGGTATAATCTGCATAAAACCAATTAGGCAGGGGCTGGATCAGAGCCTCAGCAGTTTCAGTGCTTGCCTGGCATGTGCAAGGATGCAGGATTGTACCCCAGCAACACCACCTACCTAAGAGAGTATAGGAACAATGAAGGCCACATGAAAAACTAAGTAAAAATTGATTTTCTCTCTCCTTTCTTTTCTGTCTCTCTCTCTCCCCCTCTCTCTCACTGTCCCCCTCTCTCTCTAAAAAAATGCAATTAGGCAGTTATTTTTAATATAAAATAAATGACATAATTAAAAATCAAGGTCAAGACTAAGGGGATGCAAATGAGATCTTAGGGTACAAGTCTGAAAAGGTCCTCATTCTCAGGTTCCTGCAAGTGCCACTTGTCTTACCCTAGTCCCAGCCTAATTTTTTTTTTTAAACTCTGTTTCTCTTATCCTCATCACCACCAGTGACAACTGGTCATTACTAAATGCCAGACACTGTTCTATTCACTTTTCATACATTAACCCAACTAAAGAAATGTAATGACTACAAATAACATTAATTCAACAAGTAATGTTTTTGAAAGTCACAAGAAAAAAGCCTCAACGAGACATGACTTTTGATGAAGCCTCTGAAGTTGAGTGATTACTTCAAATCTCCCAGAAAATCAAAGCACCTGTATTAAAGTCCTTCACTCTTTCCTCTGTTGTTCTCTTTGACTGTACATGGTATAAAGTATCCTTCTACTGGGCTCTCTCTATATTGGGCAACTTGACAGACGACACTAGGCTTCAGATCTGTTTGTTGAAGTGTAACACGATTGACAGGTTTCAAAAGGAAGGAGGATACATATTTTCATTCCCTGTATTACTATACTTGCTTTGAAACTTGAGATGGATAATGGAGTTGATGATAGTCTAACTGTACTTCAACAAGACAATACGTTTATTTTAAACTCATACAGAGACTAAGGAATGGGGATTTATGCAACATATTATCTAGTATCTAGCTATAGGTGATTTACTATTGTGTACTGAAATGTGGTTGAAGTACAAGATGGATAGTAATATTATATTGTGGTATATATCCTGTTCACATCAGGCCTTCATAATAAAAGCCAAACAGCAATCTACAGAACCTGCTTTAAATCTGCCATCAAAGATACTGATTGTAAAATAAAATGATCAAAGTGCAGGTTATCTCTATACTGCCTTCCCCTGAGAGAGTGGTATGCAAAGAACTTCCTACTTTTTATTTATTTACATTCAGTCAACAGAAACATAAATTAAATTAAAAACATCAGTGTTATGTGGACTGAATAAAGCATACCTAATATGTTGCTAAGTAAGGATTTTTTTTTAGATATTATGAACTATAGACTACATTGTACTTTTATCCAGTGAACCTTTTACACCAAAATATGCTGATAAAATAGATTAAAATGAATTTTGCAAACCAGCAATTTCACAAGCTACAACCCTGCTGAGAATAAATAGTTTTTAGTGGGTCTTTTTATTTGACACTTGAAATCAAGCATTCCTGCCAACTGATTTCATTTTAAATAATTTCTTCAGGACATAATGGAAACAGAGCAACACAAACAAGTTAATTTTGCATGGAGTAGGCACAAATGAATATTTAGCAAATCTTTTTGCCGTTACTGGCCAATAATTGCAAGAACATTAGAGGTCAAACTTCCTCATAAAAGGCCTGTCCTTGCATGATGTAGAATGTAGAAGACAGAAGAGTACGAGGCCTGGTGTAAATCATCCTCTCTTCTAAATGCATATGCATACACAGACTTAGGTTAAAATGACAGTCAAGTTAATCCTCAGAGGGGATGAGAAACCCCAATACCTTGTTCACATTTCTGTTATATCCCAGATTTAGATATTCTCTTCTTGGTGCTTCTGTGGCTTCTAACAAACTCCTACCATGACACTTCTTTCAATGAATTACAATAATTTATTACATGCTTTTGTTTTATATATAGTAATAATTATATGTAACTTATCTATTCATCTTCCCAAACTGTAAATACCTTGGGAAGAGAAATTGTCTTATTCATCCTGGGTCCTGGCACCTAGTCAAGTACTTAGCACTGAGTAGGAACTCTGTGACTAACTGGTAAATTCAAATGAATATTGAAAACAGTAACACGTGACTTGAAAGAGTAGGAAATACAGAATGGGGAGGGAACAACACAATCACATTTGATTGATGTTGTAGAAATGAGAACTAGTATGTGTAGATTTAACACATGGAGACTTTTAGGATCAGTTGAGCCACCTCCTTTTCCCATTTGGGTCAATCATTTCCCCTTTTCATTCATTCATTTAATATTATTAAGTGCCAATTATATCCTAGACAATTATTAGGTGATGATTATGTATCACCTTCTGATACCATAAAACACGAGATCACCGTAATTTGTTTTGATCTCATCTGTTGAAGACAACTTCAACAGAAAGCAGAGCTGGACTTCAAGTTTAACTTCAAGCTAAACCATGTAACATTTTAATTTTTCCATTTAAATATGTCTTGCCATTAACTAAGTAGCCTCCATTCTCTTTAAGATTCAAGGATTTGCCCTAGGATACATAAGACAATATAACCAGATCTTCTTAACTTTCTGACTGCCTTCTCCAACTTTGCCAGTAATATATGAAATACCACTTAAAATTATGCTGAAGTGGGTCTTGTTTTTCTAAGAGTGTCAACTCAGACTGGAGACCCTTGGGCAGGGTATTTTTCTTGTTCTGTGCTTGATTCTGTGCTAAATGTCTTGTTTTACTTCAATATATAACTACTTATGTGGTAAGAAGAAAGTGGGAACAAAAATTGGATTCTCTTACATTCTCACTCTTAAAATAACATGCTAAAATGCCCACCCACAAAGTTTATAACATTTCTTTCTCTTTTCAATCAATGACAGAGAAAATTCCAATCAGTATTTTTAAAAAAAACAAAACTACCCTGTCCATTAAAATGAAAATAGGCAAACATCTTTCAAAACTATATAAAGCTTTTTTTTTCTTCTTTCCACCATAATTTCTGGATGGGGGAGGTCATTCAGTAAGTTGTGAATACAGATAATGATACTACAGTTTTGCTTCCAATAGGAATGAGACTTATTCCACTTGCAATTTCTCCTTATTAAACTGACAAAAGCATCTGTTTTAGAATTCTGTTAAAAGCAAGCTTGTTTACGTGTAGGTCAAAGAGAAACAGCAAAATGAGAAATAAGAAACCCATTTGTTTTATACATATTGCTGCCAGGACAATGTTATCCCTTTCAGTGGCCTTTCTAGTTATAATGCTATCACTGATGTGGATTCATCATTTACCTTCAAAAGTTGATGTGTAATTGAGCAATTCCCAATCAAAACAGATAGTTATCTTAACACTGGCTCAATTAACACAATTTAAAATTGAATATTGTGTTTTCCCTCGTGTTAATTAATTCTACTCCACTTTATCCTTTTTTTTTCTTATTTTACATTTCTAAACCCCGATCTGAGGCACAAGTATTGTCAACACTTCCAGACTGCTTGATGTTGTCTTTTGCCATTACTTAACCACATGATGCACTTGGTAAATCTCTCTTCATAAATCAATCCCTTCCTTCCATTAATCATTTTTGTTATTTATCTCTGGGTTCCCTCTAAGACTGTGAACACTATTTATTTAGGTTCTCAAAATGGAATATAGTTGTCTCCGTGATTTCAGCCACACATGGATGCAGGACCCTCCTTCCTCTCTGTGCTCCCATATCACCTCAGACAGTGCTTTTTTCATTGTTAATATGTTAATGTGCACTCTCGCCCACATTTCTCCCAGATCTCTTCCTTCTTGAGTTGCTACTAGCAATCTCACTTCTCTGCCGGTGAATGCTTCTGATGTGATTTTTGCCAAATATTTGTTTACATCTTTCTGAGAACAATTTCATTTTTTCCACCCCATATTTCTGATTTGTTTTGGTCTTTTTGAACCATACTGCTGTTCATATCCTGGCCATTTATCAAAGCTTGTAACACCACCCAATTTAGTCTTCTCGGCAACTGTCATTATCATTCTGGTCATTCTCTCTTTCAGATGATTAATAAATACATAAAATATAAACCATGGTAACCCGCTAAGAGACAGCCCTCAGAACTGCACGGAATGCCATTTTTGTTACCTCTTGCAAATGGCCTTTCAGCCTCCTTCAGCCTGTGTGGCTGTGCTATTAGCAAGGTCATGTGCAACTAACACGTCCAGGAAAATTAAACAGCATGCCAACTTAAATATTTTGCTTGGATCTGAATATAGTGCAGATGTCCCACTATGTTCCCAACCTGGCTCATCTTTCCTTCATGGACAAACCTCTGTAAAATCTGGCCACTCTCTCTAGGGGTTTGGGTTGTGTGTGTGTGTTGGTTTCATTTTATACTTTAGCTCACTTTAGATATTGTTTTGGTTAGGTTTTTGTGCATCCCTCCCTCGGAAATTTCTTTTCCTTGATGTGATGCATTTGGGTTGTGTCAAATGCATCACTATATTTATGGTATAAATAGTTCAAAATTGTGTAACAGTAAGCACTTATTCTGAATGCTCTGATGGTGTCCATGATATTGAAGTCTGAGCTTCCTTCAACTGACTGATCAGAAGGTCTCCTGACAGCTGCTGTGGGTGGGGTTAGTTAACCCTGCGGCTGTTCTCAATGTTTCCCTACTCCCATTTCTGCTCCCTGCATCTGCTTTACAAGTTTTTTTTAACTTGCTGACCATATCTCCACACTGTCACAAGAACTGGACAACTCTGTAGAAGGAGAAAGCTTTGTAATAGACTCTTGGTAGCCATGTGCCAATCTCCAGGGGACATTAGTTACACTGTGACTAGGGGATAGCTGCCCTCATTCCTCACCCATTGTGGATGAGGCCCCTGGGATCAAGCAATGCAGAGGCATTCTGGCACGTTAGCTGCTAAATTTATAACTCTGGTTAGATTATGAGGATCAAATGAGGTAATTGATATAAATAGATAACACAAATTTAGTACTTTTTAAAGAAAAAATAGTTATTCTAATTATTTTTTAGCAGTTCATATGTGCACAAGAATTTTATTCTTTTCAGCTCTTACTAATCTTTAGTATTTCCTTGAACAAGAATGAAGTTATAACTATTTTAAATATATACTCTACAAATTTATTTGTAATTTCTTGACATAATCTCTAATATTTAAATACTCTGAGACTATTTAACCCTGCTCATATTTGTGCTTTCCCTTTTTTGAGTTCTTCTTTCCAGTTCTTGACAATTTTGCACAATCTTTTGTTTCAAGGACATATTCCACGCCACTAGACAGACCTATTAGGAACACAGACAAGAACCAAGAACAAAAGAGTTCTGACCAGCTGAAGTAGATATTATAAGTTCATTTGTTAAAATGCACGTATGCAATTCAAATGTGAGGTTAAACTCAGAGCCCATTAATACTTTGCATACTATTCTAAAAAATGCTGTTAGTTGATTTCTATGTCTAATATATTAGACCAGCAAATTTGAAGGGGAACAAAGAATTTCTTCTTTCAATCAGCATTCTGAGAGGTATCAACAATGTAATCTACCAATGAACCCAGAAAAATAAAACTGCTAAAAATTGCAGAGTGACATCACTAATTCAGGACAAACATCCCTGTGTACCTTAAATTACTCTAATACAACTATAACACTGTCTTACTGCGGACTGAGGTTCTTAATGATGATCTATCCACTGTGTTCATATCATTTCCTGGTCAAGTAGAGAAGCATGTGTTTTATTGTAGATGGGTTTTCATCTAAAAGTATTGTAATAATAACTAACTTAATTTTAAAGGTTACCTAGAACAACTCCATTTGAAAAGACAGCTAAGCCTTTATTTCAATGATAGAATATTCCTCATATCCCCTCTGGTATGAATACACCAATGCCCGTTCTTTGAGAATAAATTCCTTAATAGTAGGGACTGGTTTAATTCAACTTGCTTTGGGTTGCCTACCTGAACACACAAAATCAGAGTTCAGAGTCCTGGTATTCAGTGCAAAAACAATCTCAGAGATCATATTTATCCAATTGATTTATTTTACAGAAATGTTAACTATAATGCACTAACATTCTCAAAAGGAAATATGGCATTTTCCTCCCAAATTGAATATAAATATATGTAACAGAAGTAGTAAGTAAGGCTCCTTCTCAAACAGAATCCCTACCACCCAGTTTTCCTCTCCTAAAATAACCACTGTTACTAATTACTTTTGTTAAAAAAAAAAAAAACAGTTAATACAAGTGAATATTTAAGAGATTTATAAAATACAAACAAGAGCATATAAGAGAAAGATTGCTTTGCAACTTGCTTTTTTCACTTAAAATAACTTATTTTTAAAATAATAAATCAGTGTGCAGTGAAATGATAATATAGATACTAGAATTAAGTTCTCTAATATTACCTAAAGTTTACTACTAAATCATTAATAAACACAATATATACCAAAAATTGCACTTCAACTTATACAAAAGGCATCTTTCAATCTGAAGGATGTAGCAGTCAAACACTTGCCTGGCATGCACAAAGACCTAAGTTTGAATCCCAGCACCACACACACAACTAAGTGTCTGAGAAACTGAAACCAAATGAAAAAATAAATAGAATTGATTCTGACTTTCCCTCTCCCACACTGTCTCTCTCTAAAAAATAAAATAAAAAATTTAAGGATATAGTAAACTCCAGACCAAAGTGAAAAATATGTTAAAAAGCAAATATTTTCCCTATAAGACTACACATAAATGCATGGCTCTTCAATGCTATAAGATGAGATATAAAAGGCAGAGACTATCAAATGTATACCTAACATTTTAATTATTAAAGATTATGAAGAACTATAAACTAAAGATTATTAAAGAACTGAAGAAGATACAAGATATATTTAATATGGTGTTTCAAATGCAGGTCACAGGTGACAATCAATTTAGTGGATTATAATATGTATTTTAAAATGAAATAAAACTGAAATATAAAATATCAGAATTTAAAAAGGGCAAAAATATTTCATTAAAATTCATCGTGTGTGTACAGAATTGTGATGTAAAAAGCACTTCTTGCTATGGACCATGGAAACAAAATTTAAAGTTACTGATCTAATCCAGATGCTGCTTTTAATGAGGTGGAAGAATGTATAAGTGTTCTCAGGAAAAGACTCCTGTGCATTCCTTGCTGTCTTCAAAGCAAGCCTTTGCCAAAGAATCATCTTCTCTTTGGCTCCTTATTTAAAGTAAAATGTCACTTTCTCTTTTTGTCAACAGTATTGGGGGACAGGTTTAATTCCAAATGCACTGTCTCCACAGCATTGCTTTATTTTGCCAAATAATTGATTAAAACCCAGTAGAAATCCATCTTAATCATAAGCCACCATTCTTATTTCAATTACAAGAGCTCAGCAACAGCAGGGGAAACAGCTACAACTGGTAACAGCTCTCCCATTCTTTGAACTACTTCTCTTACCTCCTCAAGGTCAGTGAAGCAGAAGTCTGCTGACCCATCCACAACCCAGAGGCATGCCCACAGGACTGACATTCTCAACTGAGTTAAACCAAAAGAAGTTTACACATGCACTTTGAAGGCTTAGTGAAGACTATCTTCCTCTGTCACAATCCTTCCTCTTTGGAGTGGAGCTGAGTGCAGTGATGGTAATGGGGAGAAAGGATATGTATACAAAAACCATCTGTGTTTTACTGGCTTCTTATCCAAATAAGGCGGCAATGAAACAGTAGAACGTGGGTGTGAGGGTCAAGAAACTTGTTCTGGCCAGACGCAGTGGCACACACCTGTAATTTCAATTGCTCAGGAGACTGAGGCAGAAGGATCGCAAGTTCAAAGCCAGCTCTATCAAAAATAAAAAGGGCTAGAGGTGTGATCAGTGGTTAAGCACACCTGGGTTCAAGCCCTGGTACCATAAAAAAGCAAAGAAGATAAAGAAACATGTTCTGGGGCTGGGGATGTAGCTCAATTAAGGGAGCACTTGCTTAGCATACACCTGGACCTGGATTCAATTCCCCATGAGGAGGAAGAGGAGAAAAAACAGTTCTCTGGGGGCTGACAAGATGGAAGAGTGGAATTAGGGAGCAAATTTTAACTCCTCTGTAGTTTAGAATCAAAGAAGAGAACAGCTGGGGTGACAGAGGAAATGCACTGAGAAATGTATTAGACTTGGAGGGACTCAAAAATTCTAGTTACTGGTATAGAAAACAAGGAAGAATTCATTAACTCCAAACCCTGACCAGCATGGGTCAGAGGGGAGGGGTTACAAGGATAAAGAGGGAGTGTAAAGCTGATAAGCTTACTTCAGAAACAAAGGTAGAAAAGAAAGTCAGATGAAGTTAGGTGGGCCAGAAACGGCAAAAAACCATGGGTGAATGAGAAGCACACAACTTGCCTCAAACTGCTGGCAGAAAACTGTAGCAGGCAGCTATTTCAGAGACCACACCTATGCCTGCCTTGCTGGAAGGAATTAAATCTACATGGCTTCATCCCACCTAGAGACAGCAACAAATACTATCAAAGGGAAGGCCTTTGAAATTGGTTGAGTAGCCTGTGAAAGGGGATTGCTGCTAGGTGAATGTTGCCAAGTCCCTCTACCCCTTCTGGGGTGAAGTAGAATAGAAAGCAAGCCAATCTCAGAAGTGCAGAGTCTGAGGAGCAGCAAGTGCCCCAGCTGCCTGATGCAGCTGAACAAGCCAGAAACCCACATCCCTGCAGTGCCACACACATCCCAGAAGTGGCCCAAAGATGTAGGTGCCACAGAATTGGCCACCACCAAGTATGCCCCAGCAGTGGTCCATTAGCACACATGCCCCAGCACACATACCATTGGCCACCCAATACCACTGTCACCAGGTTGCTGTGCCTCTGCCATGGACCAACACATGCTGCACACTGTGAAATCTACGTGCAAGAGAGTACACCTGTTTTGGCTTCATGTGTCTGGAGCTGCATTTATGTAGATGGGCACACAAAACTACAGTCCTAACCAGAGAGAGACCTGGCTGCTAGGCCACAGATAATTAGGGGACATTTCCTCTGACCCTCCAGAAAATTAGGTACCCAAACAACCAAAGAATGGAAGGAACCTCCAAGATTTGTGTCAGAGGTAGGTGGAATGAGGTTTGGAGGGATAGATTCTATGACATAAGTGTTTGAAGCAAAAAAACAAAAACAAAGCAAAACCCAAATAAAAGAGATGGGAAGAAAAATAATACACAGCTTTCCAACCCAGCAGAGATGGCCAATGTGGATGCTACCTCCATTTTTAGAGAAACTTACAGGTCAAGCCAAGAAGGTGTAAGAATTATACCTCCCAAGACTTAAAAGACTACAAATCTGGAAGCCCCAAAAAGAAATCTCTTAATTTCAAGTAGTTCAGCAAGGAATAATTTAAGACTCTCTACTCTTGGTTCTTTATTTCACCAATATTATCTTCCATGTTGATTTGACAGTTTCCCTCTCTAAGTGATAGTACTTTCTTTAATCCAATTTTATGTATTTCTTTTAACATCTTAATTCATGAATTAGGTTTATTCTTTTGTCTGTTGTTTATTTCTGTACTCTCCCCTTGTCTATTTTCGCATTTTCTGCTTCTATCTCTTCCTTTCCTCCATTTTTTTTTTGCTTTTTTCCTTTTCATGCCCTATATAGTTTAATAGCAATTTTACTTTCTTTGATAGTTTCTCAATCCATTCTAGAGCATTAATCCCCTTTCCCACTTTTGGTTTAGTGAAGTTGTGGAGAACATCTTTAGTATGTTTTTTTATGGTTTGTGAGTATATGGTTTTACCCTGAAGTGGTCACAGTTACTGGTGATTATTATCCCCTCCTAGAGTGGTCCCAGAGAATGAATGTAGCACTACAATCTGGTTGAGTGGTGTTATTGACACTTAGATATACTTCTAGTCCAGAGCACATAGTAAAGAGAATGCAGCTCATCAAAAAGTCCCTTGCGTAACAATGGAAGAGACAACCATTTGAGAAGATACACAAACATTAACATAGAAATACAGGAAACATAAGAAAATATGGTAATTAGATGCTGCCAAAGTTCACAATACTCCAATAACTGATCCCATCTAAGTGGAGTAAATGCTTAATGAAGTTATTGTTAAAGTGATCAGTAAACTAAAAGATCCAATTTGTGAATTAATGGGGAAATGCAGGATATGAAAGCAAAAAAAAAACTCAGTAGAAAGATTCACTAAGATTTTTTTGAGTCGTACACATTTTATTTTTATTTTTTTATTAAGGAGTTGAGTTATTGTACAACCATAAATACATATAAAGTTACAATATGATAGATGTATATTCTTACATCAGAATTACCCCCATATCGCCCATACCCCAGTCTCTTGATTCTTTTATATTTTGCACCTATAAATGCTATAAATGCTTAGATTGTAAATTTTCCAGAATTAAATGACTGCATAAATATTATTGGATTCTGGGGGCGAGGGGGGGGTAAAGAGTATGCTACATTGTTAATTGTCTCCCTAGATCCCACCTATCTCCTTCCCCCCACACACATATCTATGGTTGTCCTAGATTATGTGTTACTATGCCTTTGCTGGTTCCAATACATGAGGTTAACTACCTTTCACAAAGGTTTAGCTCCTGCCTCCACAAATAAGTGAAAACATTCGAACCTTGACTCTCTGGGTTTGGCTAACTTTACTCAGCATTATTTCTTCCATAGCCATCCATTTACCTTCAAAGGTTATAATATCATTGTTTCTAATTGTTGAATAGAATTCCATTGTATACATATACCAAAGATTTTTGGATCCATTCATCCAGAGAGGGGCATCTGGTTGGCTCCATAATTTAGCTATTGTAAATTGAGCTGCTATGAACATAGATTTTGCTAAGTCACTGTAATGTGCTGATTCTAACTCCTCTGGGAAAACACCCAGAAGAAGGATAGCTGGATCATATGGTGGATCCATCCCTAATTTTTTCAGTATTCTCCACACTGCTTTCCAATTGGCTGTACCAGTCTGCAGTTCCACCAACAGCGTGGAACTATCTCCCCACAACTAGTGTTCCTATCTCCCCACAACCCCTCCAGCATCTGTTATTGTTTATATTCTTCATCTTTGCCAATCTTACTGACTGAAGTGAAATCTTAATGTAGTTTTGATTTGCATTTCTCTGATTAGTAGTGGTTTAGAACACTTTCTCATGTATTCATTGGCTTGCTCAATTTCTTCTGTTGAGAAGTTTCTATTTAGCTCTTTCACCCATTTGTTGATTGGATTGTCACTAATAGATTTGATCAAGCAGAAGACAGCAGTAAAATACCCAGTTTCTTTTTCTTTCTTGCTGTCTATTATCAGAATATTCAAGAGCTCTGGGACAACATTAAGAGACCTAGCTTAAGACTCATTTGTACTGAAAAAGGAAAAGAGATTATAGTTTATGGGCATAAAGAACCAAAACAGTGAAATAATAGTAGAAAATTTCCCGAACCTGGGTAATGAGAAACACATTCAGATATCTGAGTCATTTAGATCCCCAAATAGACAAGATGAAAAAACAATCTCCCACAACACTTTATAGCTAAAATGCTAAAAATCCAGACTGAGGAAAGAATATTAAAATCTGCAAGAGAAAACCAGCAGGTCCCTTATAAAGGCAAACTAATGAGAATAACAGCAAGTTTCTTATAAAAAATCATAAAGGCTGGGGGCTGGGCTAGGGGGCTCCAAATGATGCATTCAAGCTCTGGGAGAAATTTTTTTTAAAAGGCTGCCACCAGACCTACATGACTATATCCAGCAAAGTTATCCTTCAGAAATAATGAAAAAATAAAAACATTTCAAGATAAGCAAATCCTAAATGAACTTACCACTAAATCAGCATTACAGAAGATACTTAAAGGAATCATACACATAGAAGATAAAAACAACTAAGAAAACTTAAGAAAGAATGAATCTCATCAGAAGAGTAGATAAGCAAATGAGAGTTAGTATTGAATATTAGAAATGAAACAAAATGTCAGGAAGTAATACATTCCTCTCCATAATAACACCGTGAATGGTCTCAATTCTTCAATAAAAATGCAGACTGGCATATTGTATTTTTTTAAAGAGAGAGGGGGGATCAGTGAGGGAGAAAGAGAAAGAGAGAATCAATTTTATTTAGTTTTCTTGTTGCTTTTGTTGCTCCAATACTTTGTTGTGTATGTGGTATTGGGGTTCAAACTCATGTCCTCATGCATGTCAGGCTAGCACTGTAACCACTGAGTCACGGCCCCTGCCGTATTGTATTTTAAAACAAGATCCAACTATATGTTGCCTGCAAGAAACATACCTCATCAACAAAGACATCCACAGACAATGTGAAAGAATGGAAAATTATATTCCAAGCAAATGGAATGCAAAACCAAGCAGGAGTTGCTATTTCCACACCAGACAAAATACACTGCAAGCCAAAATTAGTCAGAAGAGAAAAAGAAGGTCACTACATATTGACAAAGGGAACAATTAAAGAAGGTAAAACAATGATTGCAATATTTATGCCCCAAATATCAGCTTCATAAAATAAACACTACTTAACATACTCAGGTAAGCCCCAATACAATAATAGTAACTGACATTAATCAATATAGTACTCTCACTGATAGGTCATCCAGACATAAAATCAATAAAGATAATGCATTGTTAAAACTTACTAGAGATCAAATGGACTTATTTGACATCTATAGAATATTTCATCCAACAATAGCTGAATACATTTCTTTTTAGCTGCCCATGTTACTTTCTCCAAAATAGATCATATTTTAGGCTATAAAAAAGTCTTGGAAAATATGAAAAATATTGAAATAATTCCTTGCATCTTATATGATCATAATGGAATTCAATTAGAAATAAACAAGAAAAGCTAGAAACTACCCAAGCAAATGGAGATTCAATACTACACTTTTGAAAGACGAATGAGTCAAAGAAATCAGGGGAGAAATTTTAAAATTCTTAGAATCAAATAAGAACAGAAATACAACCTATAAGACCCTATCATATATATTGAAGGTAGTTCCAAGAAGAAAATTTACAGCTATCAAAGTCTACATTTAAAAAAATCAGAAAGATCTCAAAAATCAAATGATGCATATCAAAACTAGAAGAAAAAAAATCTCAAATCCAGTAGAAAAGAAAGATCAGATCTGAAATGAAATAGAGAATTTAAAAATGCAAAGGATCAATGAAACAAAGGGTTAGTTCTTTGAAAAGATAAATAAAATAATTAACAAAGTAATAAAAAGAGAGAAAAGACCCAAATTAATAAAATTAGAGATAAAAAGGTGATATTACAACAGATACCACTGAAATTAAGAGGACCATTAAGGACTATGTTGAAAATCCATATTCCAATAAATTGGAAAATTAAAAAGAAAGGGATAAATTTCTACACACATATGACCTACCAAAATTGAGCCAAGAGGATATAGAAAATCTCTGCTAAACAATCACAAGCAATGAGATTGAAGTAGTTGTTAAAACTCCCTGAAAGAGCATAAAACAAATGGATTCACAGCTGAATTTTATCAGATTTTTTGTTAAATTTTTTATTTATTTATTGTTTGATACTGAATATTAAATCCAGGGGTGTTTTACCACTGAGCAACATCCCAACCCTTTCTTACTTTTTGGACAGGCTCTAAGTTGCTTGAACCTCACTAAATTGCTGAGGCTGACCTTGAACTTGCAATCCTTCTACCTCAGCCTCCTGAATCACTGGGGTTACAGGCATGTGCCACAGAGCCTGACTTACTAGATCTTTAAAGAAGAACTAACACCAATGCTCCTCCGATTGTTCCATGAAATAGAAAAGGAGGGAATACTTCCAACTTATTCTTTTAAGCCAGTTTTACTCTGATACCAAATTCACATAAGGATACATCAAGAAAAGAAAATGACAAATATCTTTGATAAAAATACATGCAAATATTCCTAACAGAATATTCAGTAATATTATAACAATATATATACAGTTAACTTCATTCCAGGGACACAATGATGATTCAGCATTCACAAATCAATCAATGTAATATGCTACATAAATCAAATCAAAGACAAAGACCACATGGTTATCTCAAGAGATGCAAAAGAAACCTTTGACAAAATTCAACACCCTTGCTGGGCATGATGGCACATGCCTGTAATCACAGTGACTCTGCAGGCTGAAGCAGGAGGATCGCAAATTCAAAGACAGCCTCAGCAAGACCCTAAGCAAGTTAATGAGACCCTGTCTCAATATTTAAAAACAAAGGGAGGGGAGGCTAGGGATGTGGCACAGTGGTTAAGAATGCCTTAATATAAATGATATAAATGGGAAAAGAAGAATTCAAATTATCCCTATTCACCGATCATGTGATTCTGTGCTTACAAAACCATAAAGCTCCACCAGACTTGTAGATCTGATAAACAAATTCATAAAAGTAGCAGGATTTAAACCAACTTACAAAAATTGGTATTTTTTCTATACACAAACAACAAATCTACTGATAAGAAAATCATAAAAACAATTCCATTCATGGTAGCATCAAAAGAAAAAAATAACTCTAGGAAAAAATCTAACCAAAGAGGTAAAAGCCTTCTACAAGGAAAACAAAATTCATATGGAAGAATAAAATACCCAGAATAACAAAGTAATTCTGAGGGAAAAAAAACAGCAATGCTAAAGGTATCACAATACCAGATTTTAAATTATACTGCAGAACTCTAGTAACAAAATGACACGGTGCTGGCTTAAAAAAATAGACACATAGAACAATGGAATACAAGTCACAGAGAAAAATCCACAGAGATAAAGCCATCTGATCATTGACAAATGTGCTAAATACGTATGTTGGAGAAAAGATAATCATTTTAACAAATAGTTCTGGGGAAACTGGACTTTCACATGTACAAGAATGGAACTAGATCCCTATCTCTCCCTCTACACAAA
>PVKS010006745.1:24161-42421 GCA_004027875.1 Aplodontia rufa
ATAAAATTTTAAAGCTTCTGAAAAGTAAAAAAAAAAAAAAAAAGTAATAACATTGAAAGCCTACATAATGGGAGAAAATCTTTGCCATCTACTCCCCTGAAAGAGGATTAATATCTAGAATATGGAAAGAACTTAAACTTATCAAAAATACACACAACCCAATCAATAAATGGACAAATGACTAATATTTATCATAAGAAGAAACACAAATGGCCACTATGAAAAAAAAATTGAACATCCTTAGTAGTCAGGAAAATGCAAATCAAAACTACACTGAGATTTCATCTTACTCTAATCAGAATATAAGTCATCAAGAATACAAATAACATAGCTGGGCACAGTGCCTCATGCCTGTAACTCAGGAAGCCTCAGCAACTTAGCAAGGCCCTACATAACTTATCGAGACCCTGCCTCAAATAAAATATAAAAGAGCTGGAGATGGGACTCATCGGTTAAACACCCCCGGTTTAATCCACAGTAACCTTCCCCTTAAGAAAAATAAAATAAAAATGACAATAAATGTTGGTAAAGATGCAGGGGAAAAGAAACATAGTATTGGTGGGATTGTAAGTTAGTAGAGCCACTACAAACCAGTATGGAAGTTCCTCAAAAGACTAGGAATAGAAACACTACATGATCCTCCTATATCACTTCTCACTATTATCCAAAAAATTCAAGTCAGCATGCTATGGAGATACATGCATACCCATGTTTACAGGAGTACAATTCACAATAGACAAGTAACAGAATCAGTCTAGGTATCCGTCAAA
This sequence comes from Aplodontia rufa, assembly GCA_004027875.1. Classification (NCBI taxonomy): domain Eukaryota; kingdom Metazoa; phylum Chordata; class Mammalia; order Rodentia; family Aplodontiidae; genus Aplodontia; species Aplodontia rufa. The sequence continues at coordinate 24,932 of PVKS010006745.1, forward strand.
AGATGAATGGATTTTAAAAATGTGGTATATATACATAATGAAATTTTATTCAGCCATAAAGAAGAATGAAATTATGTCATTTGCAGAAAAATGGATGCAACTGGAAAGAATCATGTTATGCAAAATAAGCCAGACTCAGAAGGTCAAGGGTTGTATGTTTTCTCTCGTATGTGGAAGCTAGAGAGGCAAACAAGAAACAAAAAGTGTGTGTGTGGCGGTGGGGGGAATCTCATGAAAACAGAAGACCAGCAGACTAGAGGATGGGAATAAAAGGGAGGAAGGGATGGAGGGCAAGCAGAGGCACTGGGGAACGAAATTGACTGAATTATCTTATGTACAAGTATGAATATGCCACAATGAGACCAACTATTCTATGAGTATTATTCATCAATAAAATTTTTTCTAAAATAGGACACATGCTCTGGATTGAATCTGAGTTTGATTGTCACTTGAGCAAGACTTTCAATTGCTCCAGCTCTTTGTGTTTTCATTTCTTAAATGAGAGACTGCATATTGCAGTTTAGTCAAAAATAATAATTTTAGCTGCACTTAATGGCACTATGTCACAGCCTCCTTTTAGATAGTTGGCTGATTTAATCCTCACAATAACATTAATAGAATATTGTTCTTATTTTACAGATGGAGATGCATGGGTGAGTTGCAGAGAGGTCAAAAATTAGGAAGTGGTTCCAGATGCTGTGTTCCTAACTCTTGCAATATTGCCTCAGGAAAGATTATTTTTAAAATCACTTGTCTTGTCCCTGACCAATCTCCAGAGCCAGTATTATTAAAGACATTATTCATTAAATAAAACATATTTACTCAGTAGGATTTCGCTTTCTATTTATTCGTCAAAGATGTATGGAATGGTCAGTTTCTATTTAGCATAAAATGAGTTACCACACACTTTGACTTAATTCCTGCCAAAAGTGAAATTTAGTACTTTGGGTAGCCTGATAGTTATATCCCAGATCCCAGTTACCATCTGGGACCTCCCTGTGTCTGGAACATCCGATTTCCCTTGGATGCTTCCATAAATTATTAAAGTAACTATGGACTTACCATTCTAGGATACCCACAATTTATATGAATATACATTATGGACACTTCCACACATGAAGAAATTCTCCCAACCAGCCCACTACGTTTCTAGGGATTACTTTTGATCTTCCAGCTGCTGAGAAAGTACTGAGCAAGTATCCTCAGAGGGTACCAGAGAGTGGCAGAGCAAACTCCATAACTTTTCTCAAATGAGGTTCCTGATGCAGATTCACTGACTCTTTTTAAAATATGTGTAGAAAAACCACTTTGAAATACTCCTTTACAAACACTGGGATAGGTAAACTTTAGAAGACTGATAATGCCAAGTTTGGGTGAAGATATGGAAAAGCTGAATACCACATAATTGTTGCTGAAAATGTAAAATGGTGCAGCCACTTTGGAAAATAGCTGGAAGATCTTCAAAAAGTGAGACATATACCTATTGTAGGATCCTGCATTTCTACTCATAGGTATACACCCAAGAGAATTAAAAATATGTCCACAAAAACCTCTACGCACTCTTCATAGCAGCATCATTAATAATAGCCCCACACCGGAAATAACTCAAATATTCATCAAGTGGGGAAAGGACAAACAAAAGTGGTATCCATGCAGTGTGACACGATTCAGCTGTAAAAGGAGTGAAGCACTGATGCACACTCCAACATGGGTCAACCTCAAAACACACTACAGGAAAGAACCCCACCCCCAAAGGCTACTTTATCATGTCATTCCCTTTATTTAGAATGTCAGGAATAGACAAATGCAGAGTGGAACAAAGAAAATCAGTGGGTTCTAACAGCTGGTAGTAGAGCAAACTGAGTAGTGGTTGCTAACAAGCTTCTTTTGAAAAAATGAGAAAATGTCTGAAATTAGATAGGAGTGATAATTGCTCAACTCCACGATTACACTAAAGTCACTGAATTATACACTTTAAAGGGGTAAGTTGGTTTGTGAATTATCTCTCATTAAAGATAATAAGGGGATGGAGCAGTGGCTCAGTAGTATTGCACTTGCCTGGCATACATGAGGACCTGGGTTCAAACTCCAGCACCACGTACACAACTAAGGGTTGGAGCAACAAAACCCACATGAAAAACTGAACAAAATTGATTCTCTGTTTCTCTCTCCCTGTCCCTCTTTATCAAAAGTATTATTTAAAAATTATGTAGAGAGTTCCTACCCTGTGGCAGACTGTCCTGTAGCCATTGAGACAAAGTACTTGATTCCATATAATTTGCAATTCTAGTAAATAAATTCTAGTATATAAATAAATAAACGAAAGCAAACTTCATGCTCCTACAGACAGGAAGGACTTGCAAACTAAGGGTGCAGGCACCGTTCCATTTACCACACAGGCCCCTTAAAGCAGTATTGCCTAGCACAGCTCACTTCACGTACTCACACCCCTTCACAGTGCTCGCAGGGCCACACACAGAGCAGCTCCCAGCGAAGGCCCCAATCCAGAAATTCACTCCTGGCTCAAGACATGAGAGCTCTTCATTGATCTGCTTCCATGCTCTTCCTAACCTCCCTGGCTTTCTTCTGCCCACTCACCTTACACTGACTCATCCACTTAGCAAATTATTCAACAAATATTTACCGAGGGCTACATTGGTTCGACTACTTTCAACTAAAATATATAGAACACTGACGGAAAAGTGTTTATTCAATAAGAAAAGCTTTTATTTTCTATAACAGGATGTCAGCTACAGGCACAGGACTCAACTGTTTCGCTACAAGGATTTGGTTCTGCCCTCATCAGTGGGCTGTCATTGGTCTCGGGAAGCTGGAGGGGGCAGCAACAATGTGGGTAACAGACTTCCTTGGTTTTATCTAGCAACAGAGAGTGAATAAAAAAATCTATCCTCCAACCATGGAATAGAAAATTATCTGTTTAGCCTTTCAGGGCCAATTTAGATCAAGTATCTGCAGTAGGCAGTATTATGCCATGCAATGATGGGCTTCATCCGGGCTCCTAGACCAGTCACTTCCAAAGAGATTGGAGTTCCCACAACCGACTTAGGACTGAACCCCAGAGTTGGAAGAGGGGTTAACATTCTCCAAAAAATGTAAGATACATAGGAAAGAACAAGGGGTTCAATCAGATTTACCATTCATTATAGACTGTATAATTGTCTGTTTCTTAAGCTCATTCCAGGTACTAAGAATAAGCATTTTTGTGTGTGCTAAGGATAGTTGGCCTTTTATTTGATAAAGAACAATTTCTACAGAGTAAACTGAATCAAAATCTCCCTCTAGGAACAATGTGTTCTCTTTCCAACTGGTGGCATTTTAAGGTCGGTTACACCTGAATGGGGTGATATTTGAGAGCATGTAACTGACACCCCCAATAACACATCTTATAAGCAACCACTCATTGTTCTATGCTTATGGCCAACCCTGCACATATCCCAAAAGATCCTCATAAACAAAAGTGTGCCCTACAGGGGAAGCGCTTCACTTCTGTTCCCATCCATGCAATGTGCTATACAATAAATACCAAGGAGTTGGGGTTACAGCTCAGGGGTAGAACACTTGTCTAGCATGTATGAAGCCCTGGGTTCAATCCCTAGCACTACTACATAAAATAAAACAAATGCCAAATTTTCTGCTAGAAAATCCTGTACTTTGCTGCCAGAAAGACTGAGTCAGGCATTGGTCAAACTATCAGCCTACTTTCAGAAAGCTCTTTGAACATCTTGGACACATTTCAAAAATATTTTGGAAACCTGAAATTATTTGTAAGTATTTGGATTTGTATTGTTTGGAATATTTGGAAATGTCAAATGCCACTAGAAATAAAAATCATACTTTCAGCAAGGTATAAAGCAATTGATACTTCTTTTTTCTTAATTCCTATACAAAGGGAAATGTAAGCAACCTTTAAAATATAGAGCTACTTCATTACAACATTTGTAGGTGTCACAATTTCCACATTTACCAAAAATGAGATCTCAGGTGAAATCAAGAATGAACCTAAGAGGCTAGAGTGGTGGCTCAGCAGTTATGCACTTGCCTGGCATGTGCGAGGACTCAGGTTCAAACCCCAGTACCACATACCCAATGAAGTTTTGAAGCAAGGAAAGCCACATGAAAAACTAAATTGATTTTCTCTTTCTGTCACTCTCTCTTAAAAAAAAAAAAAAAAAAGAATGAACCACAAGCATTAATTCCACGTGTGGTTAATCAGAATCACATCTTGTCTGTACAGCTTTCTAAGTGTAGGATAAGGAGACCTGCCAATTTAATAGGAAAGAGAAAGGCCAACTAGTTGAAAGAAATCCATAATTAATTGATTAAAATTTTTCATAGGAAGTAAATTCAGAAATACTGATCTCTCAGGAAAATTTTCAAAATAACACTGAGATCCAAATTCAAGTGACATTATTATTATTATAGATCATGAGTAATACTTTACATTTCTATGTTTATTATTTATAAGATTCTTTTGCATGCAGTGGGCATCATAAAAATCATCTTAGAGAGAAAGTGTTTCCATTTTCAGGATGAAGAAACTTATAAGACAAGTTTTAAGGTTACTTGACATGCCTCCAAAATATCAAATTCAGGAGATGCAAATTACCTCCGGATCTGATTGTCCTTGAGCTGCACCCCACTCTCCCACTTCCATTCTTTATAGGAGTACTCATATTTCGCTGTGCCCATCATGAAGAATAAATCCAAAACTCTCAAATGCCCAGATTAAAAGAAAGGATAGAAGATGAATGAGTAATCAATACAAAACAGTGGAAGACCGTGGCTCAGTGGTTGGAGAGCTTGCCTGGCATACGCAAGGACCGAGGTTAAAACCCCAGCACCACATAAACAAAGTGTCCCAGAAACAAAGGCCAGATGAAAAACTAAATAAGGCTGATTTTTCTCTTTCCTCTTTCTCTCGTTTCTCTCTTGCTCTCTCAAAAAAAAAAAAAAAAAAGAAAGAAAGAAAAGAAAAAGAAAAGAAGAAACAGTGGCAATCAAAATCACAATTAAGGAAATTTCTGTTTTTTAGCAACAGGGAAAGTTAATATAAACTGTGTACGTATTTATAGAAAACTGAAAGTTGCAAACTTGAAGAGTTTTGCTCATTGAACTAAACCTTATCTTTTTCAAACTGTACACTTTTAACCTTTATCATTGCTATCATTTAAAAAGATCTTTAATGCCTCTCCTATTTTTATTAGTAGTTTTCATTTGTCATGTTTACCCAGTGCTGGACACTTAGTATGCAGTATCTGACTTCACCCTCAGACTCACCTTGTATGTGGGAATTATTAACAGCATTTCATAGATAAGGAAAGGTTAAGTGTCTTCTCTCAACTTACACAGAATAAAGTCAAGGAGATGCCATTAAAAGGGAACCTTATGGTTTGAAGCCTTTCGGTGGGGCCAGGCTTGCTCTCGCTCGCTCGCTCTTTCTTTCTTAAAGAGAGAGGGACAGTGAGAGAGCGAGCGAGTGAAGAGAAGCAATTTTTATTTAATTTTTCATATGATTTTTGTTGCTCCAACACTTAGTTGTGTACGTGGTGCTAGGGTTTGAACCCACATACTGGTGCACGCCAGGCAAGCGCCATAACCTCTGAGCCACCGCTCCAGTCCCCAGGCTTTCTTTTGGGGAGAATAGGTTTCTAAAAAACTTCTAAAAGGCAGATGAAAAATTATTTTTCTTAGTAGCAATATTATTGGCTGCTAGTCTTACAAAGTCTGAAGAGTATTTAGCAAAAGGCAAACCTCAATTGCAAATAGTGAATACAAGGGAGATATAGAGTAAAATATGATAACCTGAAAAATTTCATCTTTGCCCTGTTCATGTAAATTCACCAAATATGTAGATTTATTCCACACACTTGTGATCAATGTTGAAAATATTCAACAATCTTAGGACTTTAATTACATGTTCCCAGAATACTAAGAAGTGCTGCGAACTTTTATTATAAAAACTAGTAACTGCACTTTTTTTCCTGATGTGTAAAAGTGGGAGGACCATCTAAGAGATTTTTATGATTCAATTCCTTGTAATCTTCTAAAGCTATTGTTTGCATTATCAGCAGCTTCCTAAAAAAAAGACATGATCAACACAGTAATTTCAGGATATGAAAGAACTAATGCTATTTCATGAAATTGTTCAAGATCAGTCCAAAGAACCATCATCTAAAATATTGCCCATGATTAAACATGAAAGTATTCTAGGTGTTCAGCAGCTACAAGACAACAACAGAGGTGCCTATCCCTGCCCTCCAGAAGTTAAAATCTAATGAAAAGGGAAAGTGAAACAGACCCAGCCATATGTTCAGAGGATCATTAGCCAGGCTCTAGAGGACAGGGCAGCATCAGGAAGACAAACATGATACTGTGAAAACTTAAAAGCCCAGATTCCTTGAGAGGTAAATGCTGCCCACCCCCGGTAGCCTGGTTAGTGAGCTCTTCAGCAGATGGCTGATTTACCTTTCTTATTTCACTCTTGCTGTTAACCTTAAAAGAAGAAGAATTCTCAATTTCCAAACCAGATGTGCATGACTATTTAATTTCAGGAAAATACACAAAGAAATAGCTGGTAACTTTCTTGTTAGTAGGCAATGTTATAGAGATGAGGACTGGGGCTTCTTCTTGCAGCTAAAGCAAAATAACTTGTTCTATGTAGAAACACTGATGATTTCTAATTTCACTGAAGGAGAGAAGACCTCCCTTAGCAAAGAGCTCCCTTTCCACTGATGGAAAACTCTGCCAAAACATTTCCTCCTCAATTTACCTGGACCACTTATTACTAGAAAGAGTTGAGAGGTGGGATCAATCCAGAGTGTGGTGCTTTGCCTTATGAATACGATCTGCTTCAGGAAACATGTATATGCTTTCCTTCGAAGGAGGAAGATGAATAATAAATTTAATTAGCTCAGTGCTTTTCTTGAAATGTATCTGAAAGCAGATGACAGATCTCCATAATCAAGCTACCACCCACGCTTGAATTTTACACTATTTTCTCAAAAGAGGAATGTACTGGTTTAAAATTGTAGTTGCTTATAAATACATGCAATTATTTTTATCTTGTTTTCATACTAGGTGTGACTTTCACCTATTTATAAGTGAGAGAGAAATCTGCCTTTATGAGTGAAAATGTATAATTCATTGCTGAGAATCCTTCTAATCATATAGAGTAAATTTGTATACTATCAACACTAAGAATTAGGGCTTCCATTGACCTAACACACAACATTTTCTTTTTTTTACTTCAGTTAATAGACCTTAATATGTAATCCTTGGAAATAATGACTAATTCTCCTGACACAAACTTAGAAAAATACTTTAAGGATGGGTTGAATCCAGCTTCCCACCACTTTAAATGTAATACTATACACAGTATTGCAGATATAGGATATCAGACTGAAAAGGTTATCTCTATTTATTTACTGACTGTTTAGAATGATTGACTTCCTCTCATATCACTTCACTAAGATTATTCTTCTTCCACGCAGTATTTACTGAGTAGCTACTATGTGCCAGGTACCAGGAAGAGCAAAGTCCCGTCAGGGATACTGACAAGTAACTACAGAGTGCTCTGAGATCACAGAGGGAAAAGTAAGATATTCTTCATGGATAGCCTACACAGGGACTAAATTCAAGTGGGGTCCTGAAAGTAAAGCCTCCATTCAATAAAGAAAAGGTGGCAAGGGAGGCATGGCTGAGGATGCCCTGGAATTGCTATCTTTGTTAAGGTTGGAATGGGGTGGTGGGTAAAGACGGGTATTCGTGAACATCACTTTGGATGTAGCTTTTAAAGCAGTACTGTTGGGAGTTGGGAGTGTGGCTCAATGTTATAGTGCTTGCCTAGCATGCGCAAATCCCTGTGTTTGATCTCCAGCACAGGAAGGATAATAATAACAGAACTGTCAGAATCTACCAAAGGGTACTTAAATTTTTGTCCATGCCTTCATTTCCTTTTTTTTTTTTTTTTGAGAGAGAGAGAGAGAGGGACAGTGAGAGGGAGAGAGAGAATCAATTTTATTACATTTTTCTTGTGGCTTCCGTTACTTCAACACTTCGTGGTATACAAGGTGCTGGGGTTTGAACCTGCATCCTCGCACATGCCATATGCCTTCATTTTCTAAAGAGACTTTAGTAATGTAATGCTAAACATAAAATAAGAACTAGAACATTACTAACAGACAAAAGGCAGTGAGGAATAAATCTAAAAGATGAACATTCAATTCAACAAATGTGAGCAGGCAGTATGTTTGTTTATAATAAACCTTATATTTTTATATATGTGCATGTTTCTATTTATAGCATTTAAGTCTATATTTAATGTGTTTAAACTATAATAAATACACAATTTATGTATTCAAATGCATTTATAAATATCACAAATATAAATATAAAATAATATTACTTATAATATATAATAAATATAAAAGTAAATAAAAGGCATGTCTGCTTTATTTGCTATCTATTATACTCCAAGCTTTACTCTAGACATCAGGGAGACAGATAGCCTCTCTGCCTTCAAGGGACTTATGTTATAGATGGATGAGGGCAACAAATAAATGTAATGTAAAACCAAATAATATAAGGTGTAAGAGACTTGGGATGCATCCAGGCATTAATTATAATATGAAGTGGGTGTGTTTGCATTTTCTAGAACTAGCTTGCTCTCTAAAATCACCCTAATTATTAAACACTTTAAAAAATATTATATGTATGATAGATTTATCATTTCTATAACTTTCACAGTAAATGTACTTTTCTGTATTTATCATGTATAATATAAATTTGAATAGCAATATTAATGGTTTTTTTAAACTGCCACAGTGGTAAAGAACAAATTCTAGAAACAAACACTGGGTTCATATCTCAGAGCTGAGAGGACTTGGGCAAGTTAATTTCTCTGCACCTCAAATCCTGCATCTGTAAATAATAATAACACACACCTCATGGGGTTGCTGTAGTATTAAATGATTTAATGTCTGTTAGTCACTTAGAGCAGTACATAATAAGCACTCAATAAATACCACCACATTGTTATCAAAACATTAACAAACCTTACATTAACAAGCCAGTGTTTGAAGTAAGTTCATGTTTCAAAAATTTAAAAAAAAAGGGGGGGGGGAGCGTGGAAAACTAAGATTTTCTCTTCATTCAGTAGCCATGATGTTTTAAAATGAAAAGACAAAAAATAAAAATAAAAAAAAGAAAGGAAGAGAAGAGAAAAGAAGGAAAAAGTGAAGCAGGAAGAGAGGGAAGAAGAAACAAAGAAAAGCTCCCTGGAGAGGAAAGGGACAATCTCATCCCTGGCAGAGATTTCAAGGCCAGCTGACTCAGACTTTGAGTGCTCTGCTCTTCCCACAGTAGCAGCACACCACTCCCCCTGGGCAATGAGTAAGCAAATGACTGCCCTAAATCTTTATGGTAACAGGCAAAGCCAAACATTTCCTACTTCCATCCACACAGCAGCTTTCCAAATGGATTTAAACTAGTCCTCTGCAATTAGCAATCGTTTCTCCAGTAGTTTGGAGCTACTTCATCCTCTCTCAGCACTATTTGGTTAGATTGTTCACACATTTGAAGCCAGCATAATAAACTGACTGCTCAATGAAGCTTTCACTCAGTCAACTTGACTCTCAAGTCAATGGTTAGTTCATTGTTCTCTCTTCCAAGGAGAGCCGGGAAGCCTTCACAGCAGAGGTAATACTTGAATTGGGTCTTGATAGGAGCATACCTTGTGGAAAGGGGCGAGATGCTCAAGTTCAGGAAATAGTGCCAAGTTTGGTGTGCAAAGTCTACGATCTTTTAGATCAAACTTCACTTATAAATGAATGATATTAATGTCACTTCCTTACATTGGTAATATCAGCCGTTGCTAATATAGATAACTTGTCCTGCCCTTTGGTCTCCACCTCCCATGCACACATATATAAATAGACATTCACACTGGTTCATAAGCACGGAGTTACGTTTTACATTTGAATGAAAAGAAACTTTCATGAGGAAGAGAAGAAAAGGATAAGACAGAAAACACAAGAGAGATCTAATGATTTTAAAAGTAGTTTTGTGTCCTCAGTAGAAAGAGGAGAAGCAAGACAAAAATCTGAAATCTATTCAACAGTCACCTGTAACAATCTGCTTTTTTATTGTCATTTCTGCTTTCTTTAGCCCTTTTCTGTCTATAAAACTAACCTCTTCTGCTCAATCCATAGAATACTTATTCTATTTTATGGAATGACGTGCTGCCCAATTCTAGACTCAAAAATGAAACTAATTAAGGTTTTTCTTTATTGGGAATTGTACCCAAGAACACTTTACCCCTGAGTTATATCCCAAAGCTATTTTTTATTTTTATTATTTTGAAACAGTCTTGTTAAGTTGCCTAGACTGGCCTTGAACTTACATTTCCTCCTACCTCTGCTTCCTGAGTCTCTGAGATTACAGGTAAGTGCCACTGTACCTGATTCTGGACACAAAGATGACCCATAGACAGGAAACAAAGTATGGCAAAACACTACAGCCACTCCTCCCTCTCCACTATTAAAATCATAATGTCAACTGGTGTTCAAGAGTTGGAAGCTTTGGGAGCTTCCAGCTATCCCCAAGTAAACAGGATATTTCAGTAAAAAGCTAGGTGCTTGCTGTGCCGATGTAGCTCAACACCGACTGCTAGCCCTCTCTTCCATTCAGACTGTCACAAAGCTCCTACAAAGAAAAAACAACCCAGGCAGCACTCTGGCATAGACAAAACATTTCTCTTCTCAAAAGGGCCATGTTAGTAATGAGGCTTCTCAAGTGGCTTCATATGAGCAGAGAATGGTCAGGAATAGGTAAGATGAACAGGTGACCACATCTGGCCAAATGGCCAACTGCTGAGAGGGCTTGTAAGGCGTCATGTTGGAAATTCCTAGAAATAAATGAGGATGTACTTTTGCACATGTTCAGATGTAACTGCTAATAAGGAGCATGCACTAAGAATGAAAAGGATGTTGGTTCTGCAGTTGTCTTAGCTATATTCACCATAACGCTTAGCACTATCGTAAGTACAAGCAGTACAGGAGCAGAGAAAATACTCCTGCCCTCATGAAGCTCACAGTAGAGCAGGTAATAAGAGAAATAAACAAATGACAAGATACTTTAGAAGATAAGCACACAATGATAAGCAGAATAAGGAAATGAGAAATGCAGGCAAGTTGCAATTTCATACAAATTAAGTATTTAGGTGGGCATGTGAGCACAAACTTGAAGGAGGTAAGGGAGTGAACCCTATCAAGAACAGAGCACGCCAGGCAGAGGCACCAGCCAGCACAAAGATCCTGAGGTGGAATGTTGCCACCATGTCTGAAGAAAAACAAGGAGAGGAATGTGGCCAGAAAGAATTAGTCTCGGGGAGAAGGCAAGGGCTACTATTCTTGTTCTCTTGTGCTTCTGTTATTGTGTAATCATCAGTATTTTAAGCCATTGAAATATTTTATGAAGTTTGTTTTAGCTAAATGTAGATAATATAATCTATATAATCCAAGCACACAAAAATTGAAGTGCAATGCTTTGCAATAAGCTGAAAATAAACAGAATGGGGACATGCTCACCTCTGTGATGCCCTTCCACATAGTAGAACCATCACTCCTTCTTCTGAGTATGTCTGTCACATGTATGTTATATGACCATCTGCCATCACATGAGTGTGGGTCATGTGTCAATTCAAAAGTTTATATTAATAACAATTTCTTACTTTTCATTAGAATAAAATATAATAGGAATGTAAGTTCAAGTGCTCTTCCAGCCCCTCCATCCCCTCATTCTCCCCTCTGCCACAGCAACCTTGTACACCACTGAGGAAGATGTCCCTGCTATGGAACCTTTGTCCTGGAGAAGTGTGACTGAGGTCTCCAGCTTATGCTAGGGTCTGGGTCCTAGCACACCTCTCTGAGCTCTATCAGGAAGACACTTTTCTATGAACTTTGGAGAGTGAGGGCCAGAAAAGTGATCCAAAAGGATGTGTCTGAAAAGAAAATTAAAACACAAAGTGGGACCATGTGCCCTAAAGAAGCTGTTGGTCCATCCAAACAAGCATAGAAAATTCCAGAAAGAGGTAATGAAATAGAAACCATGAGAACAGGATTCAATTCTTTCATGAGAGTTTCAAAATAAATGTAATCTCTGAAAGGTATAGGGTATAAAGTGTATCCCAGAAACAAAAGATTTAGATGAATTTTTTGATCTATCAGTGCCAGTTTTCTCCTTCCACCTCTCATTCCCACTCCCATTCCCAGATTGGCAGACCCACTTATGTCTGTTTGCCCCAAACTTTCTCAGTTCTAGTAATGAAAGACCCACATTCTAGGAATTCTCCCAGTGTCAGGAAAGTCTTGACAATTGGTCATCCTACTCCCAGATTACATGAACAGTCCACACATTTGGAATAGGGGAAGCATCGGAAGGGAAGCACAATGTTTGATGCTGATGTGGGTCTTTAAGTGTCTGCAGAGGAACTGACTAGGACAACTCTAAATTCTCAGAATTCTTTCCCCACCACCTAGCATAATGGGATTCAAAATGCAAATTAAATTCAGTTATGGAAAATAGACTGCACACTTGAGTGAGTATATTTATCTCCTCTGCTTCTCAGCCTCCCTCCCCCCTCCCAACACACACCTAGAAGGATATACACCGAAAGGTAAAAAGTAGAAAACTCTAGAGAAGGGAGTTCATTGATATTGAGGAATTTTTAATTCCTTCTGGTTCTGAATTGTTTTAATTTTTTACAAGATGAATGTATTTATCACTTGTATAATTAAAAAAAACAAAAGAAAGAAAATGTGGGTTTTTCCTGCAGATAAGGAAGGTATATATTTACTTTATTATTTTTGTGCTATGAATGGACAGATCAGAAAAAAAGATAAATAGAAAGTGAATATGAAAAAAACTCAATTTGAGAGAAAGGGGAAATCCCAATTAAAAATGTTATTCTGTTGCTGTAACAAAATATCTGAAACTAGGTACTTTATAAAGAAAAGAGGATTATTTGGCTCACAGTTTTATAAGCTGAGAGTCCAAGATTTGGCAGCCTCATCTATTCGGCCTCCGGTAAGAACCCCTTTGGCTCTGTCACAACATGGCAGATAGAGTCTTAGCTAGAGTACATGAAAAGCCAGTCACCAGAGAGGACAGCAGTCTCGCTCTTTTTATAGCAACCAACTCTTATGGGAACTAACAGGGGTTCCATGAGAACTACAAAAATCCCTTCCCAGGGTGATACCCCCAATGGTCTGACCCCCTTCCACCAGGCCCCACCTTTTAAAGGTTCTACCTCCTAACACCACTACACTGGGACCAACGCACCATGAGCACAGAAACCCTTTGAGGACAAACCACACCCAAGCCATAACAATTACAATGTGACACGTGCTACAGAGTAAGAGAAAAAGTGGAGTTTTTTGTCTGCTTGCTTGTTTAGGTAAAGTTTCTGTAGGCAAATAGACTAGAAGAACAGAAACAACTTTTACAATAGAGAAAAGCTCGAAGTTTAGAAAGTAGAGAGTGACTCAAAGATAATCTTGCTTTAGGCCTTTATGAGCTTCACCTAGGTGGCCTTGGGGCAAAGTCAACACTGGACCTCTCCTCCTTGCCAAGACACTCCGTCCTGACTTGCTCCAGTCGGCCATGCCCCTTTCTCTCTCTGGGCTTTCTCCTTTGGCAGCTTCCAGCTGGCCCTAGGGGTTTAATTAGCACCTCCCTTTAGGCAGTTCCCAAACAGTATCTCCAGAGGTGACCTCTCTTGGGTCACATATCTAATTTTCTGTTAGCGCCTGTCCTAATATATCAAAAACAGAATCCATAACCCCTCTCATCTTTCCTGTTCTATTCCTGTTGATGATATCCCTGTCACTCACCAGTCATGTAATTTTGGATCAAAACTTCCTTTTTCCTCTTTCCTCTCTCAATAAGTTGTTCAGTTCTGTTGATTCTACCTTGTATGTGTATCTTTCTGTTCTCCATTTGAAATGGACCTGAAATGGTCCCAATAACTCTAGGCTACTGCAATGGTAGTCTTTCGGTTTCATGTTGGTTCCCTTTCCAGGGACAACTAGAATTAATTTCACATACTTCCGGAAATTTCCTAGAAACAGTCATTTATTCAACACAAATTCATTAAACACCTACACATGCACCAGTCAGTGGTCTAAATCTAAGTGAATCAGGAGTAAATAAGATAAGAGCCCTACTCAACCAGAGCTTATTCCCAAGTGGGAGTTGGCAGATAATAAACAAGTTATTGCATTGGAGGATGGTATTGACAACTTTGGATACAATGGTCAAGAAATAGTTCTCTGAAGAAACAACCCTAGGCCAAGACCTGATTAAGTTCAGACTTGTTCTCCAGAAAAAAAACATTTCAGGAAGAAAAAAATAGAAAGTGGGAGAAGCAACGGCAGGGACAGCTCTCAGAGGGCATTCATTGTAGGAGTGTGGACTAATCCTTAATGTGAAGAAATCCACTGGAGGATTCTTATCAGGGATCAGATCTGATCCAATTTGTTTTTTTGAAAGATTAATCTAGCTGGGCACAGTGGCATGAACCTATAATTCCAGCAATTTGGGAGGCTAAGACAGAAGGATCCCAAATTTGAGGCCAGTCTTGGCAACTTAGCAAGATCCTGACTCAAAATAAAAAGGCCTGGGGATGTAGCTTGGTGATAGAGTGCACCGTGGGTTCAATCATCACTAAAGGAAAAAAAGAAGATTCATGTAGCATATAATATGAAGCATGACTTGCAGGAGAGTAGGGTATGGGAAAGTTGGAAGCAAAAAACAAAAACAACCTTAAGATCTATTAAAATTATCTAAGTAAGAAATAATGGTGGCTTGGACCATGGAGACACCAGCAAAAATGTGGAGAAGTGTTTTGGAGTGTAGAAACAATAGCAATGTGTTGATGGATTTATTGTGAAATATTAAGGAACTCATGAATACCTCCAGTTTTGGCCTGAGTGACAATGTAACAAAGGTCTATTCACTAAGATAGTAAATGTTAAGGAGTAAGCTTGGAAGGCCCGGACAGTGTACATGTTAAGTTCGAGATGTCTATTAGACACTTATGGTCAGATGATATTTTAAGCATGCTTTCTCATAACTTTTTATTTCTAACTTAGAGGATAATAGGCTCACATGTGCCCATCATTCAGCTATAACAATTATAAGGATCTGGCAAAATATGTTTCATTTCTATCTCCACATATATACACTTGCCCACACATACCATCTCACCCTGCCCTACTGATTTTAATTTCCATATATTATAGTGATATATCCATAAATGATTTTTATTTAATAAATATTCATTTTATAACACAACCATAAAATCATTGTCAAAGCTAATAAAATTACCAGTTTCTCCATTGCACCAACTATGTAGTTCTAACTTTTCCAATTTCTAAAATACAAAGCAGATATAAACCCTAGCATCTCAGAAGGCTGAGCCAGGAAGATCTCAAATTTGAGGGTATCCTTGGCAACTTAGCAAGATTCTGTCTTTAAGGGTCTTTTTTTTTTAAAGAGTGAGAGAGGAAGAGAGAGAGAGAGAGAGAATGAATCAACTTTATTTAGTTTTTCATCTGGTTTTTGTTGCTCTAGCACTTAGTTGTGTGTGTGGTGCTGGGGTTTGAATCCAGGTCCTCATGTATGCTAGGCCAGCACAATACCACTGAACAACCTCTCCAGCCTGTCCCGGTCCAGCCGGGTTCTGACCTGAGGGACGGGCTGAGAAAAACCACAGACTGGAGACACGACACGGTCTTTCTTTATCCAAGCTTTACTTCTCTTTTTATACATCCATGCTTTACATCTCTTTTTCAAGGCAACGTAAATGTCTTAGTCTATTTGTCCATTTGCGCTGCTACGACAAAATGCCTAACATTGGGTGATCTCAAACAAGTCAAGGCAACGTTGCAAGACTGCACTTCAGAACAAACACGGACAGCAATTACTCACAGTTCTGGAAGCTGGGAAGTTCAGGATCAAGGCATAGGCAGGTTCGGCTGCTGGCAAGAGCTCATCCTTCAAAGGAACAGGAACACCACGAGCAGCAGAAAAGCGCGAGAGCTCCTGACTGCTGGATGGAGCCTCTTCTTTAAGGGCCTTCACCCCGCCCCCTCGAGGCCTCTCTACTTTAGCTTATTCATTGCCACACCTGGATTTTGGAGGCACACGTTTGACCAATAGCAATGAGAAGCCTCCATGTGCGCCTTTTGAAGGATCTGGAATTTTTGGCAGGTGATACCAATGCGAAACATCTGAAGCTCGTGTCGAAACTCTTTTTCAAGCTTAACAACGTACAATCTAGCAGCCCCTCCCGAAGGAGTTTATGCAAATAGCAACAAGATCCAGGACAGCTGATACAGTAAAGGTCAGACCCCAACACCAGCCCCTCAAAGGGTCTTGTTAAGTTTAACCCAGCATCATGGTCAAATGGACCAGGGTACCAATACCATATAGTAAGCAAAGTGCAATTTTTTCAAAAAATGGTGCTGGGGAAACAGGATACCCACATATAAAAGAATTAAGTTGAATCATTACCTAACATCATATTTAAAATTATGAGCTAACACCATAAAAAATCTTAGATGAAAACATAGGAGAAAACCATCATGACATTGGATTTGGTAATGATTTTTTTAAATATAACAACAAAAGATCATTTAAAAAGCTTTTTATACAAACAACACTATCAGCAGACTGAAAAGATCCCATAGAATAGGAAAAACATATTTTCAAGTTGTATATCTGATAAAAGATTAATATTCATACCTCACAACAGACCCCTCTGTGACCAAGCCCTCTGTGACCTACAGCCACCAGAAACAGCGGATTGTATCCTTTCCTTCCTGGACTTGGCTGGTTTTTCAGACATTGGGTCCCCAACTTTGCACTTCTTGCCAGACCTCTACATCAGGCAGCAAAGGAGACCCCTTATGGGCCCCTTACCTCCCTCAATATGGTAGCCAACTCCTTTTACAAGCTCAGAGATGCTCTCACGTCTCCCACCCCCCCACCCCGCGCACACACACACTAACCCTAACCATTCTTTCCATCTCCTCACAGATGAAAGACATGGTGTTGTCACTGGCCTTCTCACTCAACCAAGGGGACCTTCCTGTAGACGGGTGGTATATCTTTTTAAACAACTTGATTTTACAGTTCATGGATGGCTACCTTGCCTCTGGGCATTGGCAGTGGCAGCTGAACTAAGAAAGCCCTAAAACTCACCTTACTCCAACCAATCACCATATTCTCCACTCATCGACTCCAGGACCTTTTTTTTTTTTTTTTTTTTTAGGTGAATATGGAGTTACAATTGAGGGGGAAACGCTGTCAAACAATCAAGAACAAAAGTATATATACTTAGTTATCCAAGGCTAATGCCATGTCATGGATGCCCAGCTTGGGTTCCCCATCTTGCTGTTTCCCCCAGAA
>PVKS010006745.1:42521-66580 GCA_004027875.1 Aplodontia rufa
TAAATGGATATCTCACGGAGGTCAGAGATCTCCTTCTGAGATGATTCCCCCATATTCCCACCCTCCAGTCTCCTAGATATTCTTCCTAAATCCTCCCCCTACCCTGTCCCCTACCCTACGCCCCCCATTATCCTAGGCAATCATCCCCCTGTTTCGTTAAGAATCATACAATTTGAGGTTATTATTAGCTTAGCCATCTAACATACTGCTTCTCAATGTATTCTAGCTTCCACAGATGAGAGAAACCATTCAGTCTTTGAGTCTCTGAGATTGGGATACTTCACTAAGCATAATTCTTTCCATCTCCATCCATTTGATATCAAAAGCCTTAATATCGTCTTCTCTAATGGCCGAGTAGTATTCCATTGTATATATGTACCAAAGTTTTTGAATCCACTTGTGGAGTGAGGGGCATCTGGGTTGGTTCCATAGTCTAGCTATAGTAAATTGAGCTGCTATAAATATTGACTAAGCCACACATCACTATAATATGCTGATTCTAACTCTTTTGGGAAAATACCCAGGAGTGGGATAGCTGGGTCATAAGGTGGTTCCATCCTTAATTTTTTGAGGATTCTCCACACTGCTTTCCAGAGTGGCTGAACCACTTTGCAGTCCCACCAGCAGTGTAACAGTGTTCCTCTTTTCCCACAGCCCCTCCAGCATCTGTTGTTCGAATTTTTCATCTTTGCCACTCTAACAGGAGTGAGGTGGAATCTCATCGAAGTTTTGATTTGCATTTCCCTTATAGCTAGTGATGTAGAGCATTTTCTCATATATTTATGAGCTTTCTGGACTTCCTCTGGTGAGAAGTTCCTTTTTATATTCCAGGACCTCTTAAGCCATAAATCTCTCCACCTCCTGAGCCCATCATGGATTCAAGTGTTTCACCTTCTCTTCACAGAAAATCCCACCATCACTCTGTTCTTCTCTCAACCCTGCTCTCCCTCTGTCCCCACCTCCCTCAACCATCAGCCATTTTTGTTCACAGATACTGGAGGCTCTGTGTTCACCTCTTGAGGACCTCTTTGATTACCCACTTCCCTCACCTGAACTAACCATTTTTGTACCATTGCTTCAGTTCTGGAAGCCAGCTGTCTTCCAGAAGGGACCAATCTCAAAAAGCCGAACTCTTTGTTCTCATTAGTGCCCTCACTCTCTCCAAAGGTAAGCAGGTTAACATTTACACAGATTCCAAATATGCCTTCTTAATTGCTCATTCACATTCTGCTGTTTGGAAGGAGCATGAGTTTTTAATCACAAAGGGGTCACCAGTGGCCAATGCCTCCCTAATTTCCAAATTCTTGGAGGCACTTCAGCTGCCATCCCAAGTTGCCATCATATACTGTTGAGGACATCAAAAATCCTCATGGGAAGCAATAAAGCAGACTCTATAGCATGGGTGCTAATAACAAAGTCCTTAATAGCCGCCATCCTATTCCTATCCACTACAATCAAACCTAAATATTCTCCACAGGAACGGAAAGACCTGATAACTCAGGGTGGCCATTTTGGGGATAATGGCTGGATTTTCCTGGGGGACCAGATTGCCCTTCCCAAACAGCAAGCTTATAACTTGCTGGACATTCACAACTCTCTTCATGTTGGCTCCATGCCTCTTGCACATGAGACGAGGGGTCATGAGCCAGGCAATGGAGTTCACCCATATGCCAAGACACACAAAGCTCCATTCCCTACTTACTTTGGTTGATACTTTTTCAGGCTAGATAGAGGCCTTCCCAATTCTAGTGAGACTGCAGACACCGTTGCCTCCATTCTCACTGAACAGATCATTCCCAGAATCGGACTTCCTGCATCCATCCAGTCAGACAAAAGTCCACCTTTCACTTTTCAGGTTGTTCAATTAGTCTCCAAAAGCCTCAACATCACCTGGAGGCTCCACGTTCCTTATCGACCCCAATCCTCCAGTAAGGTTGAAAGGGCTAACGGCATTCTCAAGGATCATCTTACTAAACTGACTATTGAACTCAAGCTCTCCTGGCCTAACCTCCTTCCAATGGCCCTTACCCGAATTCAGGCAGCCCCTAGGGTTCCTCAGGCCTCACCCTTTTGAGCTACTCTATGGGTGTCCTTTCCTAATCAACCAAAATTTTTCTGTTATCCTTGTTCTCTGGCATCCTATTTACCCTATCTCATGCTCTTAAATAAAATCTTAAGGGAACATGCAGACCGCTATTTGCCCACACCACCTACTGCTTCATCTCCAGCCCGACCACAACCCGAATTGGCTGCTCTCTCTCTTCAACCGGGTGACAGTTTTGCTTTGGGAACTGCATCCTCAATCGCTGCAACCTTGCTGGACTGGACCCCTTACAGTTATAATTATTACCCCAACAAGGGCCAAACTCTTGGGCCACTCCCCTTGGTACCATGTCTCCTGCCTTAAAAAGGCACCTTTCCCATATGCCCAGTCCCAGACTTCCACCATGCTGGAGCCCACCAAACTCAAGATCTCTCATTCACCCCCTACTCCTCCTGCTGCTCATTAACTTTTCTCAAGTCTCTATCATAGGTTCGTCCGAAATTGCACAAGCAAGGTCGCTGGTCAACCAAATGCCCTTACAGCTGCCTTCTTATGGACAAACCAACTCCTGAGCCTTCCCTTCCCTCACAGCACCCCATAAACAGTCGGAAGTAGCCAGATGGAAAATGACATCCTATATCACCAAAAAGGTCGGGATGTGAGGTTGATTCCAGGCAGCTGAGTGAGGCATCAGGCATCCCACGCACACGTGAAAGGAACAACTAATCAGACTCTAGAAAACAAGCCCCAGTGGCACCTCATAATCACCCAGGAATTGATGAGTTACCAGCCAATCTCTAAAGGACCTCCTCTGCCCACCCCAGATAAAGTCATGGCCCAGCCCTGGCCATGTAAAGAGGGGTGGTTCTACTTCCCTTACCTGCCCTCACTCTGCCAGCCCAGTGAATTTGCACAATTAATATTCCTAAAATGGTCATATCACCAAAAGCAATATACAGATTCAATACAATTTCCATCAAAATACCAATGACATTCTTTGAAGAACTAGAAAACATAGTCCTAATATTCATTGGGAAGAATAAAAGACCCAGAATAGCTAAAGCAATTCTAAGCCAAAAAAGCAATGCTGAAGGTATCATAATATCTGACTTCAAATTATACTGCAGAACTCAAATAATAAAAAGTGCATGGTACTGGCATAAAAAATGACACGTAGACCAATGGTACAGAATAGACACAGAGATAAACCTATACATCTATAATTATTTGATCCTTGACAAAGCTGTCAAAAATATACTTTAGAGAACAGGCAGCCTTTTTAACAAATGGTACTGGGAAAACTGGTTATCCATATGTGAAGAATGAAATTAGACCTTTAACTCTCATCCTGTGCAAAAATCAACTCAAAATGGATCAAAGACCTGGAATTAGAACAGAAACTATGCAATTCCTAAAATAAAATGTAGGGACAATAGTCCAGCATATAGGCACAGGCAACAGCTTTCTCATTAGAACCCCTCAAGCACAGGAAATAACACCAAGCATTCATAAATGGGATAACATCAAATAAAAAAGCTTCTACAGAGAGCAGAGCTGGAACAGTGGCTTGGTGGTTACTGCCCTTGCCTGGCATGTGTGAGTACGTGAGTTCAAACCCCAGCACCACATACACATCAAAGTGTCCGAGAAATGAAAGTCACATGAAAAATAAAATAAAATAAAATAAAAATAAAAATTGCTTCTCTCTCTCTCTCACTGTCCCTCTTTCTAAAAAAAAAAAAGAAGCTTCTGCACAGTAAAGGAAACAATTAGGAAGGTAAAGAGAGAACCTACAGAATGAGAGAAAAATCTTTGCTAACTACTCTTTTGACAGGATTAATTTCAAGAATAAAAAATTCGAAAAATTTTACATCAAAAAATTCAAATAACCCAATTAGTAAATGGGCAAATGAATTAAACAGACACTTTTTTTTTTAAAGAGAGAGGGACAATGTGAGAGAGAGACAGAGAATCAACTTTACTCAGTTTTCCATGTGGCTTCAGTTGCTCCAACATTTTGTTGTTTACCATGGCCCTGGAGTTCAAACTCCCATCTTTGCGCATGCCAGGCAAGTTATGTAACAGCTTAGCCACTGCTCCAGACCAGACACTTCTTAAAAGAAGTAATGTGACTGGGCAACAAATACGTGAAAAAATGTTCAACATCATTAGCAATTAGGGAAATGCAAATCAAAACTACACTGATCTTTCATCTCACACCAGTCAGAATGACAGTCATCAAGAATACAAATAAGAATAAATCCTGGAGAGGCAGTGGAAAAAAATAATAAACACTTTTACACTGTTGGTAACATTATAAATTAGTACAACCACTATGGAAATCAGTATGGAGGTTCCTCAAAAGAGTAGGCGTGGAACTACCGTATGACCCAGTTATACCACTCCTTGGTATTTATCCTAAAGAGTTAAAGTAATCATGCTGCAGTGATACCCACATTCACAGCGGCAAAATTCACAATAACCAAGCTATGGAACCAGCCTAGGTATACATAAACAGATGAATGGATGAAGAAAACATGTTATATATATACACAATAGAGTTTTATTCAGCTATAAAGAAAAATGAAATTATGTCATCTGCAGGAAAATATATGGAGCTAGAGACCATTATGTTAAGTAAAGCAAGTCAAACTCAGAAGGTGAAGGGCATATGTTTTCTCATATGCAGAAGCTAGAGAGGGAAAAGGAAAAGGAAGGTGGTGGGAAGGATCTCATGAAAATCCAAGGGAGATGAGTAGAGGAAAGGGATCAAAGGGTGGGAGGGAGGAGGGGGAAAGTACTGGAAAATGACATTGGCCAAATTATATTATCATATTGTGTGCATGCACAAATATATAACAACAAATCCCATCATTATATACAACTATAATGCACCAATAAAAAATGTGTGTGGAGGGGAGACTAAGAAGGGAACCACCAAATGACTCAGCTATACCACTCCTTGGTATGTATATATTCAAAAGAACTAGTCAACATACTGTAGATATATATCCATACCCACATTTATAGCAGCACAATTTACAATAACCCAGTTATGGAACAAGCCTAGCTATCTGTCAAGATGAATAAAGAAAATGTTGTATATATACACAATGGAGTTTTACTAGGTCATAAAGAATAAAATTGTGCCTTCTGCAGGAAAATGAATGAAGATGGAGAGTATTAGGTTAAGCAAAATAAGCCAGACTCAGAAAGTCAAGGGTTGCATTTTTCTCTATTATGCAGAAGCTAGAGAGGAAAAAAAAAGGAAAAAAATGGGTTTTATGAATGTACAAAGACCAGTAGGGTAGAGAAAGAAGAGAAGATATGAGGGAAGAAGAAGAATTTGGGGAGGTACTGAAGAATGAAATTGACAGAATTATGTCATATGCATGTACAAATATGTCCTAATGAATCCTACTATTGTGTATAATTACACAATGCTCCAATTCTAAAACATTGAAAAAATAAATAAAACAAAATAAAGTTTGTTCAAGAAGTCAATGAAAATGCCTGGTTCTGGGCTGGGGTGGTGGCTCAGTAGTTGGAGCACTTGCCTGGCATGCAGAAGGACCCAGGTTCAAATCCCAGCATACTATACACAACTAAGTGTCTGAGAAACAAAGGCCAAATGAAAAAATAAATAAAAATTGATTCTCTCTTCCTGTCTTTCTCATTCTTCCCTCTCTCTTTAAAAAAAAGGCTGGATTCTTTTTTCTTATTTTAATTCTTTTTCTTAAGAAATAAATCTTCAGAATTATGAGTTGGTGCCTAGCAACTTTCAAAGATTACCAATTAGTTTTTTGTTTGTTTATTTCTAAGTGTGGGACTATTAATAGATTTTATATTTTAATTCATTGCATTTATTATTTTCTTTCTTTTTTAGAGAGAGAAAGAAAGTTAATTTTATATTTTCATCTGGTTTTTCCTCCTTTGAGATGTGTATGTGGTGCTGGGGATCAAACCAAGGTCCTCATGTATATTAGGCAAGATCTCTACCATTGAGCCATCTACGCAGCCCCAGCTCCTGCCCTTTTGATAAAACCCATCATTCTAGTTAGCTTCTTTGCTTTCCAGTACCATATGATGTTTCAGGTTTACCTGCTTCAGATCCAGAATCAGCAATTTCTTGACAGAACCTTAAAAAAATGGTATTTAGAGATCACAGTCTAGGAGGCAAGTATCCTAATTACTATTGCAATATCATTGCTTCTGGGCTTTTTTAGTGTCCAGATTTAGTCTTTATTGTTGCTTTGTTTCCTTTTCAGAAGAAAAATATACCAAAGTTCATATTGTACTTCCAAAATACAGGGTTCTAACTTAACTCCTTTAATTTTATATAGGTATCTCTTTATCCTGAAGTTTTTGGTTCTTAATGACAACACATAATTATTACTCTATTCACATAATATGATTTCAAAATATGGCAATGGCTTCAAAATAACAATACCAATATAAATGCTAACAATATAATTACTAAGTATGGTTTAAGATGTCCTTGCAGCTCTTCCTGTCCTTAGGGCATATTTCGATAAGAATATTCTTTAAAATTGCATGTGTTTTAAAGTCACATGGAATAGTCTATGTGATTAAGACACAAAACCACAAATTTGAAATGCATTTATTTTGCTTCATGTTGTTTCCATTTCTTTCCTTCTTTTTTTTTTTTTAAAGAGAGAGGGACAATGCGAGGGAGAGAAAGAGAATCAATTTTATTTAGTTTTTCATGTGGCTTTCGGTTCTCTTACACTTTGCTGTGTACATAGTGCTGGGGTTTGATCTCGAATACTCATGCATGCCAGGCAAGCACTGTAACCGCTGACCCACTGCTCCAGCCCCATGTTTCCATTTCTTAATGACTGCATCGTTTGTTGTTATTTTCCTAAGGTTGGTTCCAGGGTCAAATTAAGTACATTCAACAAACAGTGCATTTGGAGGCTAGCATTCATTTCTGTAACTGCTGCCTTGTCACTAGCCTCCTCACTCCCCATGCAATAACCATTTTTAGTAGCATTTGGTTTATCCCTCCACTGTCTTAATAATATACTCAAGTATAAACATACATCTATATTCCCATCCCTTTCTTGCTTATTATGGACATGTTTTATCCTTGAATTTTTTCACCCAATAATATTCACAGCAGGATATAGAGATCATCTTTATTTCTTTTAGGCACCGGGCAGTCCTTGGTTGTATGGATGTACCATAGCTTATTTTAACTAGTCTCTAGGTGTTGGGCACTTGGGTCATTTTCACGTTTGCTGTTACAAATTGTGCTGCCATGAATTGTCTTATCTATGTGTCATTCAGTATTTTTCCTGGTAACTCTTTGAGAAAGATTCCTTGAAGTGAAATTGGTGAGTCAAAACACATGCTTATAGAATATTGATAGATATGTACAAGTTTCCTTCTCCAGTGTTATACTCCCATCAACAAATATGGGTGTGCCAAGTTCTCCACAATCTTTCCAACAGAGTCCAATTGTTAAACTCTTGGAGTTTTGCCAATCTGGTATATAAATACGATGGTATTTTAACAATGTTTTATTTTTCGTCTCTCTAATGAGAAAATCTGAGCATCTTTTCATATTTTTAGGTGCCATTTGCATTTATTTTCCTGACAAATGCTTATGTATTTTGTGTAGTTTATATAAAGTTTTTCCTCTCACTTTCTAAAAATTCTTTAGACATTAAGGATATTAGCCTTTTTATGGGAGGAGCCACAAATCTTTCCCTAGATGTCACTTGTATTTGTATTTTGTGCTTAGAAAGTTTTTAACATGCAGAATTTTAAAAAATACAAAATTTCAAGCATTTTCTTACATTTGGGTAAATTTCACTGGCATGTCTTAAAGGAATTCACCCATTATTTTTCCTTCATATATATAGCTTTGGTTTTTTCACCCATTTAGAATTTATACTGGATATGGTACACAGAATGAATCTACTTTTACATTTTTCATTTGTCTATCCAGTTGTCCCATCATAGTTTTTTTTTTTAAGAGAGAGAGAGAGAGAGAAGAATTTGGGGAGACAGAATCAACTTCATTTATTTTTTCATCTGGCTTTTGTTTCTCTGACACTTTCTCTGATCAGGTTCAAACCCCAGTCCTCGCACATGCCAGGCAAGCACTCCAACCACTGAGCAACCCCTCCAGCCCCATAGTTTATTTTTAAATACTCTAGGGATGGGAAATATATCAGTGATAGAGCACCAGCCTAGCATTAGGACCTGATCCCAGCAACACACACGCACACACACACACACACACACACATCTATATTTCTCTAGATTTCAGATGTTGTTGTAATTGTGGTCTAAACTTCCTGTGCATTTAAGTTTATTTCTGGATTTTCTATTTACTTCCATTAGTTTCTGTTTATTCACTTGCCAATAGAATTTTCTTCTAATTATAGAAACTTTGTAATATGTTCTAACATCTGGTTTAAAATCAATTTCCCCCTCATCATTTTTCTTTTTTAGGGTTTTCTAGGTTATTTCTGTTTAGTTGTTTTTCCAAATGAGAGATATAATCAATTTGTTAAGCTTGAAAAAATCTAATAAGTATATTATCAAAATAATGAGCATATTACTGAAGTAGATACTTGGAATAATGAGTGCTTCTATCCAAAGTGGTATGACTTACTGCTTGTTCATATCTTCTTTGTATCTTTCAGGAATATTCTATTCATATATGTCTTTTGTCATTTGTTATTAGATTTATGCCTAGATATTTCTATTGCGTTTTTACACTTATAAAAGGGTCTTCATATCCTCCAACCAGTTATTCTTTTTATATATGAAAAGCTTTTGCTTTCTATATATTAATTTTAAATCCTGATGTTTTAATTCTCTTTAGCACTTTGGTCGTTTTCAGATGACTTTTTTTTTTTTTTTTTTTTAGAGAGAGGGACAGTGAGAGAGACAGAGAAAGAAAAAAACAACTTCATTTAGTTTTTTCACATGGCTTTCATTGCCCCAACACTTAGTTGTGTACGTGATGCTGGGGTTTGAACCCAGGTCCTCGTGTTTGCCAAGCAAGCGCTGAAACCGCTGAGCCACCACTCCAGCCCCTCAAATGATTTTTTAAAAGTTTTCCTAACATATCACAATCTGTAGCTGCAGATGATTTTACCTCTTTCTTTCTAGTTCATATGCCTCTCTATTGTGGCACTGGGTGACCATTTTAAAGTGGTTTTAGACAGTAATGGCGAAATTGGTTGTTATATTTGGATGTGGAATGTCCCCCAAAGGCTCATGTGTTGAAGACCTGATCTCCAAGTGGGGAACTATTAGAAAGTGGTGGAGACTTTAGGAGATGGGCCTAGCTGGATGTGATGGGACCTTGGGGGTGTGCCCTTGAAGGGTAGAACTTGGCCCTGGATCCATCCTTCCACTCTCTCTCCTTCCTAGCCACCGGAAGGTGAAAGGCTCTACTCCACCACATGTTCCCCACCGGGATAGTCTGCCTCACCATGGACCCAAAAACAATGGAAATAGTCAACCATAAAAATGGAAATCTCTAAAACCGTGAGGTAAAATAAATCTTTCCTCCTTTAAGTTGATTTTCTTGGGCATTTTGTTACAGTGACAAAAAGCTGACTAACACATTGGCCATCCTTTCTTGTGCCAAACTTAGGCACATGCTTCTCCAATAAGTAAAATGCTAGCTGTGGAGCTGACACACATCTAACTTTCTGATTCATTTTTAATTCCCAGTAAATCTGTCACTGTTTCCATTGAAGCTGAGATAATACTTCAGGAATAGAGCTTAAATCACCTAGAACAGCTGCTTTCCCAATTTCATTGTACATATTGTTAACCAGAGGTTCTTATCCAGGTGCAGATTATGATTCAGCAAATATGAGATAGGGTCTGAGATTCTGGGTTGCTTTGTTTTGTTTGCTTGTTTACTGTACTGGAGATTGAATCCAGACCCTCCTATGTGCTAGACAAGTACTTCATCACTTAGCTACCTCCCCAGCTCTCTTTTATTTTATTTTATGACAGGGACTCACTAGGTTTCCTAAGCTGGCCTCAAACTTGTGATACTTCTGCCTCAGCCTCCTAAGTAACTGGAATTATAGACATGCACCACTGCACCTGGCTAGATTCTGTATTTTTAACAAGCTCTCAGAGTAGGCTTGGATGCTGCAGATCAAAATGGGACACACTTTGAGTAGTGTGATCTAGAACAAAGAAATCATTTTCTAGCTTTGATTTTCAAAATATACTTCAAATAATTCAAAGTAGAGGAAATAGTCATGAAAATTCTGTTTTTTAACTTGAAGAGACAGACGCTTTTAACTCTTTATGGGCCAATCCTGGAGGACTAGAACACAGGTTTTTCTCAAAAGCCACAGAGTAATGATACAGGATGTGACAAAAAGGCAGCTTCCTGCCACTTAGGAAGAGGAATAAAGCCCTTTCTGCAGTGTGGGGAGGAGCCTGAGGAGACACAATTGAGACATGTAGTTCCTGCAGCCCCAGTTAGAAAATATACTGGAGCAGGAGGCAGGGGATAGAAATCCCAGATGGTTCAAGGGAAAGTCGAAGAAGAGAAGCTAATGCAGGATCAGCATTAACGGTATAACATAGCAACGATCTCCTTTAGGGTAAAGTCCAAAATCCAAAGCCCCTGTAGAAAGAGACTTTTCAAAAAAAGAAAGAGACTTTTCACCAGAGACCAGCCAAAGGACTTAAGACCAGACACTCCTTGCCCCTTGACAGAAAAATAATATACTGTTGGTTTTGGGTTCTAAATTTCACAGTTGAAGAAATGTTAAATGAATCTGAAACAGAGTGAGCCATCGACCAACTTTACAAATTGAGTATTATGTGTCAGATGGTGGAGACAGAAAATTAATAAGATGGAAAGATCTCTTGTCCTTACAGAGTTTAAATTCAACATCATCTAATTTCTATCAGCAATGATAGTCTACACAAGAACATATATCTGAATATTTATACAAACCTTCCCATACATTCCCTTGTGGATCTGATTCAATGGGTCTGGGAAGAGCCCAAGCAACTTCTGATGAGAAGTTCTAATTAAAAATCAATATTTTCAGCATTTATATGCCACTAGAGTATTTAATTTCCCATCTAAAAATTTAAGACTGAATTTAAAGCTGTAATTAAAGAATATTTTATGTTCTTTTTTAGTTATAAAAAATTTTCTTAAGTACCTAAAAATAGTTGGTCATACTGTATTTGGGATACTATCTAACTCACAGAACAAAACTTTACAATCTTTGAAATTATACAAATCAAGATCAATTTTTTAAAATAATGCTCTTCCTTATAATAAATTCAGATAATTAGTATTTGCATGTTTAGTAATGTCATGAAAAGGAAGTTTCAGGGTTGAAATATTTTACACACACACACACACACACACACACATATACTTATAAATCTTTGTGGTGTAAATGTGTGTGCATGTTGTGAGTGTATAAAATGTTGCCCTGTACGTGTAAATTCTAAATACCAATGTATAATGATGTTTAGAAGATAAAATCATTTACAAAATTTTCTTGTATATAAAAATATGTGTATTTACATGAAGACATCATTTAAGCCAGACTTCCCCCTGGAAACTTCTCCAAGCTCCATGATCCCATTCATACCCACACCCGACTTCAGTTGTACCAATGGTTGAAGCTCTATTGTACCACCTGAGTACAAATGCCTGAGCAACTCTGAAAGGGAAACTTGATCACAGAGACCTAAGTGAAGTCTAGTATCTTCAAATCTTGCTCAAATATCCTCTCCCCATTGGTTGCCATATCCTGTATAGTTTTTGCCACATCACATTATGACTTATCAGTTTAAGAGTCTACCTCAACCGGTCTGAGAGGAGTTCTTGATCTTGTTATTTAAAAATCAGATACACAGGATTAAGAAATGCTTCATGGGGGCTGGAGCGGTGGCTCAGCAGTTTCGGCGCTTGCCTGGCAAGCACGAGGACCCGGGTTCAAACCCCAGCACCACGTACACAACTAAGTGTTGGAGCAACTAAGGCCATGTGAAAAACTAAATAAAGTTTAAAAAAAAAAAAGAAATGCTTCATGAATGAATGATTGAAAATGCACTTACCACCTTTCTGTAGAGCTGTAATTTAACCACCAGCATTTAGACAGATGCCAGGTTCTGTGCCTAAAGTTTTTTTTTCTTGTCTTTTGATTTTCTTTAACTTTGTTTCTTCAGGAAAGCTATAATTTTAATTCTCTTTTATTTTTATTTTTTATTGGTTCTTAATAATTATACATAATATTAGGATTCATTTTGACATAATTATAAATGCATGGAATATAATTTGTTCCAATTAAATTCCCAGTATCTCCCAACTTTCTCCCCTCCTCTATTCTCTTTCCTCTCTTCAACTGATCTATTTATTTACTTTTTGTTTGTTTGTTTGTAAAACAGTGTTGTACAGCCAAAGTCAACTCCATAGGGCTTAGGTCTCTCACCTCCCCTATGAGCCACTTCTTGTCCCAGAGGCATAGGAGCTCCTGATGTAAGAAATAAGGATGACAGTAGGAAGAAGTCTCTCTGCATGCCAGGATCTGCTCTCAGGAAACCAACCAAGCCACAGATCAGAGAGACAGTTAGTGTATCTGTGCTAGCAGAAAAACAAAATAAAAATCAGTGTTATTTAAGAATATTTGCATAGGCCATCTTTGTAATTGTTCCACACTTATCCATTAAGACACTCCATATTCTTTTCCTGCGGTCATGCCTAATGGTTTTCTTCAATTTGTCTTCTTTATAATCCAAAGGTTAACAACCTTTCTGAGGTATCTTCGACTACTCCTTATCTGATTGCTTGAAGAACAATGGAGAGCTGTTAAACAAAGGTAAAACCTAAGTGCTGGAGAAAGAAAAGGAAAAGAGGCCACATTAGGCTTGCCCAGCTTTGGTCTAAAGTAAATCTTTTCCACAGCTATGAGTAGATAATGAATTGGTCAGATTCCTTTAACTCAAAATCCTAGAAACAAAATAGGGTACTTATTAAGGGAGAGTCAAGGGCTGGAACAGTGGCTCAGCAGTTTCAGTGCTAGCCTGGCATGCACAAGTACACAGGTTTAAAGCCCAGCACCCACGCACACAACTAAGTGTCGGACAACAAAGGTTGTGTGAAAAAAACTCAATAAAATTTGATTCTCTCTGTCTCTCCTTCTCTCTCAGTGTCTTTCTCTCTTGAAAAAAAAAAAAAGAGTCTAAAAGATGATATAAGTAGGGACACATGACCGAAAAAAAACTCTGAAGAGTCCTAGAGGTATAAGCAGGCAAGGATCAAATCCACAAAGACAAACTGAAGCAGGGAAAGCACATGGAGGTCTTTAAGTCCTCATATCTCTGAACTAAATCTGGAAATGCAAGAATCAGCCAGAGAAACACCTGGGATTGAAGTTTTAAATTCTATGCCCAAGACATGGGTTTGATTCTGCTAGAAGTTGGCATTCTTAGACCTTTGGGTGTTTGTCATAATTAAAAAGAGGAAACTGACCACAAATTTAAAACCAACTTCAGAAACTTAGCAATGTCTTAAGCAAATCAGTGAAATGTTGTCTCAAAATAAAAATGTTTTTAAAAAGGTCTGGGAATGAGTGTCAGTAGTTAAGTGCCCCTGGGTTCAATTCCTGGAATCCCCCCTGCGCACACACACACAAAAAGGCAACTGAGGCAAGCTCTTATCCTATTCCAGTGCTGGCATCACCAGTAGGACCTCCTCCAACATAAGCTATTTGAGTAAGAGAACAGGGCTCTGGAGTGTCATGGGTGCAGAAGAGATTGTTAAAGATGTAACAATGAACAGCAGATCACATAGAATATACACTACACAAATGTGTCTCATTTTTAGCATTTCTTGCATTTGGTCATGTTTACATTTTGTGACATAGTTGATATGTCCAGAGTATAGAAATATTCCCTTGAAGTAAATGTGTTTCCATTTTGCATTTTCATATTGACCAGCGCTCTAAAGGAAAACTGTCAGAAAATAAACTTTAAAGAACATTCTCCTATTGCTAGTGCCTTGGGGAAAGTTGTAAAGATGAATTTATTCAATAAATATTTCTGAGATGCAAGAGTAGTACAATAGCAGCTGGTACAAAAAGAAGATGGAGAGTATTAGAAGAGGGACAGGAAGAACTTGGAAAGGCAGGCGCATTGGGCCATGCAGTGAGAATAGGATTTGGAGTCAGAAGACTTAAATGAACTCCTGTCAATAGAAGGTGCTTCTATTTACTTCACTAGGGAATAATAGTAGTAATTACATTATGTCATAAAATTTTGTAAGAATTCAATAAGAAACATCTCAGTCTACATTTACCATACGCGAAGCATTCAAAAGTTTGTTCCTTCTTTGGCATTACAACTTTGGATTAAACATTTAAACTTCTTGATCTTTAGTTTTCTCATTTCAAAGATTGTACTAAGAAACAAATGGAAAATGTATCAAGGCTCTCTGCAAAATCCAAAGCATGATTTAAATGTTAGTTATTAATATTATAAAGGACTTTGGCATTTTTTGGCACCTCAGTATATAAACCCCCATTTAATTTTGGGAAAAAACAAAGAAACATGGGGAGCAGAACTTACACCTCACTGTGGAAGTCAAGGAAGAAGAAAATTTTCTTGACTCCTGGCAGGTACAGGAGACCCAGGCAGAGGCTCCAGTTTGGACTTTGAAACTTAATGAGTAACCAAAGGAACAGGATCAAATATTCATCACAGCAGCTGCAGTGGCATGGGAGCACAGTCACCTGAAGGCACACATGCAGGATAGGGCTGCAGGCAGCAGCAGTGCCAGTGCCAGTGAGTGACCTGTAACAACTGTCAATGACAGTATCCCACACAACATCAGCAAGCAATTGGATCCTGGTCATGCCTTCTCTTGCTTGGAAACTGCTCGAATTGGGCTCTCTAGACTTCCTCTGGACCGTTTTTGCTTTTAAGATATATGGAAGCAGATTTTGCTTTCTTACAGTAATTTAAAAACCATAACTGGAAGCTAAGGTGGTGGTACTTGCCTATAATCAATCCCAGCTACTGAGGAGGCTAAGGAAGGAGCTTTGATTGAACCCAGGTGTTCAAGGCCACCTTGGGCAACATAGGTGACTGTCTCAAAACAAACAAATCCGAAAAACAAGCCAACAAACAGAAAAATCCATGATTGGTACATGTACTGTCATATAAAAGATTCGGGCCTTAAGCCAAAAGAGTATATATGCAAATGGCCAATGATAAAATGATTTATACATATTGAATTATTTAATATGTTGGCTAGAACCCAAAATAATCAGATCTTTTAAGCATTACATGGAAAGAAAAATCAGCCAATTCCCAAAATAAATCATTTGAAGCATTATATACTTAAACGCCCACATTTTCTGTGAATCCTATACTGAATAGTTGCAAAAACTTCCCAATTAGATCTATATTAAATTTTTGTTCTCTTTTCCAGAGTTCATTGAATGAATTCTGGCAAACAAAAATAAAAACAAACAAATAAACAAAAAGGAAAAGCCAATCCATTTCAGATACCATAAGGAAAATAACTAGGATTCATTTCTTCTATAAATTATTTTTTAATATTTCTGGAATAGTGTTTTTCTATTTTTTCTTTTGTTTATTCAATATTGGCTAATAAAGAAAAATTAAATTTAATTTTAATTCTCCATAACAAAAGAAATAAAATACTAAGGAATAAGATAAGTTAGAGCAATGGTGGACCACAATGTTAATACTAAGGGATTTTGCTCCCCTAGAAACAATATTTTCCCCTTGGGGGGCTATATTGTCCTCATTGAGAAAACATACTTTACACAATGTTTTTATGCAATTGACTATGTCTAGAACAATAGCTTGGTGTTATCAATAATTTCTACTCAATTTTTAAATATATATTTATCTTTAGCCTTGATCAACTGAACATATTATATCTAAAAAACTTACTGTCAATATTTGTCATGTCCTAATGCATTCAGTTCAAATTTTGCCTCTAATCTATACTCTGGTAATATTCTGATTTGAATGAAATAACAGGATTGTCTTTGTTAAACTGAAAGTGAATTCAAGTTTAAGTTACCTGACGTTATTGTAAAGAGAAAATATAGTACTCTGTGGAATAGAAGAAAACACAGGCTCTTACTGCATCTCATATCCATTCCAAGTCATTCTGGTCCATGGAGTACAGAGGTTCTTCTTCGTTTCCTATTCTACAAATTCTCCCCAACCTACTTAATCCATGCCTTTGGCTTTACCTATAAACAAATTATGAATCACCTCAAGGCTCTATCACCAGTTCACATCCCTTTCTGGCCTCTAGATCCATTTATCCAACCTCTAGTAAGTCTCTCTTCATAGATTCCCTCCAAATACTTTCAACTCGGCGTGTCTCACATTGAATTTGCCCTTTTGTTTTCATTATATATGACCTATCTCAGTGAATGACATCAAGTTTTCAAGACATACATCTGGAAGTCAGTCAAGATTTTTCCTCTTCCTTATTTTTCATAACCAATCAAACTTCATATCCTATCAATTTTACCTCTTAAATAACTTTACAATTCCTGATCCTATCCAGATTATCTCTCTGTGTACACCATAGCCTACTAAAAGAGCTTGACCTCTAGTCTTTCTTCCTTCATCTCTTCCTTCACACTTCACGCCAAAGACTCTCTCTTACCTGATGCAAGTGGAAACCATCCCAACACTTTTCAGTGTTCATCCCCATCTACATTGCCATTAGAGGATTTTGCCACAGTAGCACACATGATCGCTTTCAATTAGCCTATCATCCCCAACTCACATTCTTCCCATGGAAATACAAATGATTTTCCTGGTAAATTTTGGGAAGTATACTGCCTATACCTGGCTTAAAACTTTGAAGCCATGCAATCTGCAGACATATCTTATGCTTCACTCATCAGTAGGATAATTTTTCAGGTGCAAATGCCACTCCTTTGAGGAACAGGTGTTGCAGCTTAGGAGGTAAAGTGTAATTCAGAAAGAAGTAAGCCCATTGTGACTTCTAAGCTATATCATTCAACCCATGTACATTATGTACAATCTGTGTACATGACGTTCCCTTTGCTGCTTTTGCATTTAGAAAATTCATACTCAAGTCTCAGCTAAAATGCTACCCCTCACAAAGTGAAGGACTCTTATTTTTGCTTCCACAGAAAGTTACCTGCACAATCATATAGAAATAATTATATAGCATCATAACTACTTGTTTGCATATTTGACTGTAGTCTATAAATTCTTCCACAAAAGAAAATGTGCTTTAATTCATCCTTGAATTCCTAGAACTTAGCCCTGAATAATACAATAGGTAAATAGCAAGTAATTGTTCAGTAAATATGCAAAATATAAGCTTCCTGTATATTCTCATTCTCAAAATAAGAGTATGGATAAAAAAAACATGGTATACTTACATGAATACTAAAACTGGACTAAGAAGTGCTATAGGTCCTTTTTATAATATATGCCAACTTTAATGAAAAGAGAATTATATTCCTTAGACATGTTTTAACTAAATCTCAGTATAAAAGCAGTCAGCTGTATTTACAACTACTATTCTATAAATTTCTCAAGTAATAAATTATATATCATATATATATTCTTTAAAAGAATGCTATTTTTCTAAATAGAATCAGTCTTACCAAAAAAATGTACACAATTGGTTTTCAAGCTTGTATTACTTGAAGCTTATGTGTTACATAATGCTGACCACACCATTTTATAAGATACAGCCAGACAACTGTGGTTTGGACAGAGTACAGTGTCACCATATTTTGTAATTTAAAACTATGGAGTGAGAATTTAGGTATCTATTAACATCAAATTTTAACACTCTCAGGACCATTCCAAAATGATTTGATCTGCCTTAGGTCAAAGGAATATTAAAACATATTTAAATATTATCCTGCAAACTTGTTGAAGATGAGCCTCAAATACAATAGGAATATAATTTATTTAAAAAATCAGGGGGAAAAGAAAAATAATTATCAGAAAACCAAGACCCTTTCTGAGATTAAGGCATAAAACATAAGCCATTAGGTTCTATACCCATTCAAAGGTTGTACATAAATTTGGCCTCAAGTAGACTCTGGTAAATTCCTATCAATTTGCAAGGGGTACATAAACATCAATAAGTTGAAGTATTTATTAAGCTTTTATCTTCATAAATATTGCTTATACACAGCAATGAAACTGAGTATAAATAAAAGGTCAATAAGTCACCAATAATCATACATAATCCTAACATTTTCTTCTTAGAAAATGTTGAACAATCTAGTTCTAGTCTGTACTGAGATATACCAGTATGAAGGCAGACTACATCAAATTTCATTTCTGAGAGGCCCTGACTTAAAATTTAACAAGGAAGTTAATAAGTACTTTCAATGGAATGTCTATGAAACCAGTATGTGAGGAATTTTAGAAGAGAAAGAGTTTCTCTCTTTTGAGAGCAGAAAGGCCATAGTCTAAAATCAACTAATGGAATCATATTCATAACTTTAGTACAAGTAAACAATGAAGGATCAAATCCTATCATTGAGACCAGGTGTAGTGTGTGCTTGATATCAGCAAGGCCTTGTATTTGCTACTGAGCACCACCAAAGAAAACAAAACAAGATCAGACTCTCACTGAGAGCTGTTTATCAGTTATTGAGAAAATAGCAAATCCTCTTCATGTATTTTCATTTACCTTGGGCCTTTTCTTTTTATAAGAGAGTGGGATAGAGAAAGAGAAAGAGAGAACCAAATTTTATTTAGTTTTTTATTTTGCTTTCGTTGCTCCAACACTTTGTTGTGCATGTGGTTCTGGGGTTTGAACCTTCATCCTTGCACATGCCAGGCAAGCACTGTAACCACTGAGCCACCACTCCAGCACCCCCTTAAGCCTATTTTTTTAAAAATAATTATACCATCTAAATGTGTGACAAGTACTCCAGTTAGAAATTGGCATAAGATCTATGGTCTTAAGGGATACCAACATTGGTTACTAAACATATAAAGATGCAAAAGAAGTTTTAAATTCCTGTAATAAAAGGGAAACTGAGGGCAGAGTAATCAGGCTGCAGTTGCAAGGACCCAGGAGATCACCAAACCAAGCTAAGAAGCCAACCATCAAAAACTGTTTGCTAAAGGTCTGTCTGAGGATATCACCAAAGAGACCTTAAAGGAATCATTTGATGGCTTTGCTCCTGCAAGGACAGTCACTGACCTAGAAATTGGATTCTCCAAAGGGTTTGGTTTTGCAGAATTCAACAGTGAGGAAGATGCCAATGCTACCAAAGAAACCATGGAAGCTGGAGAAATTGACGGAAACAAAGTTACCTTGTGCTGGGCCAAGCCTAAAGGGGAAGGTGGCTTCGGAGGTAGAGAGAGAGGGAGGCTGTGATGGTGGCGGAGGAGCAGAGGTGGATTCAAGGCAGAGGCTGGGGAAGCTACCCAGGAGATGTAGGGGAGGAGGAGACCACCAGTCACAAGGAAAAAAGGTGAATTTTGAATAGTTTCTTCTGTCTCTATCTTCTCCTCTTTCACCTCAAAGAAAGGATGCTGGAGTTTTTAACTCTTACCTGTTCAATGATAGAGCCTCCTGAGGACATTCCAAGATAATATATAGTCCTGTGATCTTCTTGGAAATCAAACGAGATACACTGTTGGTTTTGACTGGCTATTCATATAAACTTGTTAAAGAGATAAGTGATAGAGCTAATCCTTATCTGTAAGTTTTGAATTTATATTGTTTCATCCCATGTATAAAACTATTTTTTTCCCAACAAATACTCTTTTTTCCCCATTGGATTGTAAAGGAAAGCAGAATGAATTATGTTTTTTGCTTCAGGAACTTTAGGACCAATTCTGGTTAAAAAAAAAAAAAAGTGATGCACTCAGATTGAATAAAATCTATACTCTGCACTTTTATCAGATTCCTAATTATATATAATTGCCCCTGAATCTTTTTCCATCACTGGACAGTTAAACTAAACTCAAGTCCTTTTATATTTATTATATCTGAGACCCCTTTTTTCACAGAATGAGAGATTTTTAGTATGATTGTTTAAAGTATACAGAGAAAAACCAGAGTCTCTGTTTCCCAAACGCTCTCATGACACAAATCACTTCATGCACCCTATGTAGGGGCTTTCTCCCCACACACAAAGCTGGCGATCAGTTCTACAGTGGACACTAGTTGCGTCTACCTGATGAAAGTCAAATCCCACAGATGATAACTCAGTCCCCAAGACTGCCCCTCCTTTTCTCTAGATGCCAATCATAAGCCCCAGGTTGGTCTACCTATGCTTCTAAATACCTACCTACAGATCAGGGATTCTATACTCTCTTCCTTAAATTTGATTAATTTGCTTGAAGGTCTCATAGAACCCAGGAAAACACATATATTTACCAGTTTATTATAAAAGTTACTACAAAGGATACATATGAAGAGATGGGCCTACAGATAAGAAATGAGAGGGAAGGAATTTAGAGCTTCTATCCCTTTCCAGTGTACCACCCCCTAGAAACCTCTACATGTTCAGCCATTCAGAAGCTTTCCAAGCATTGTTTTTTGGTTTTTATACATCAATGGCCCAACTTAGGGAATGAGTGAGGAACCATGGAGAAAAGTCAAAATGTATGTATATCATAACATCACAGATTTAAATTTCCAAAAATCATAGGTGGTCTCTTCTAATTTTCCTTCTTATGGTATGTGACTCCATTGGCCATAGTTTTTATTACTAGATGGACATTCTTGCCAAACTGGCACAAGACAGGAAACTGTCATGTTTGATTGGCTGCATTAAGGTTTAAATGAGCTTTTAACCAGTGGCCTTTGAATAATAAATGACAGAAGAAATCTATTTCTCAAACCATATGAGAAGGCTTTTTAAAGTTCAAAAAGTTTAAAAAGAGTAAAATATAACAGTCCTGGGTTTCATGCTACTCTTCATCCCCTAAAGTCCCTTGTCTAATCATGAGCACAGACTAAGAGTTGTAAATAATGAGGTGGAAATATTTGCTTTTCATACAATTTGAAAGCCATGGTAATTAAGATATAGGAATAGAAACTAACCCAATCTATGATGCTAGTTTCTAAAAAAAGAAAAGTATGAATGAACTTTCCCAAGTTGTTCCCATGTTCTTCCTTTCAGCTCCAATAGGTTAAGTTCCTAAATAAATAAGGGGAGAAATATTCCATGAGGAAAAAAATGCACCTGTCTTTGCAAAATGATTCTAGGATGTGCTCTGCCATACCTCCACAGCTCCAAATATGAAAGATTCCATTGACCACCCCTTAAGTTTTGACTCTGAGGTCCCCATCAGAAACTCAACTTATTGAAAACTATATAGAATAAATGAAAGCTGAAAAACCATAGAAGAGTGCCATATACCTCATCAAACAAGGTACCCTTTGATAGAGAATGCATGAATATAAAGGCAAATCACATTAATCTTGCCAAGAAAATAAATTAGAACTAAAGACAGAATTCCCGACATAAATCAGGGAGCTTATTGCCTATGTTCTCTGAAGATGATGAGAAAAAGATTTCCAATCTATTTTTACTTTTGACCAAAAGGTTTTCTGTAACAGCCAGAAATAAAAGTGGAAAATACACAAGGAATATGGAAGAATAAATATTCTGAAATCCATGTCTATGTTAGGCAGATGGAAACCCAATGCATAAGAAACCTCATCTTTAGAATAGTAACAGTCCATATTCTAGAAAAAATCTATTACAAACTCACTGTTGTGCTAAGTGATGTTAAGGGAATCTACCAGGTCTAAAAGGATCAAAGCAGGTGTGCTGATGCTTGTAGCTCCCAGTGCTAAGAGTCACTAATTGTTACTCCAACAGCTGACTTCTTCTGCTGGCCCTGCTCCTGACTTTCAAGACATTCTACAAAAAAAAAAAAGAAGTTATAAAATTTTGCTCAGACTTGCAGCTGGAATATTATTGACCCTTATTGGGGGAAAAGATCTAGACACCAACAATTTTTAAAAGAGTACATAGGGCTGGAGCGGTGGCTCGGAGATTACGGCGCTTTCCTGGCATGTGCAAGTACACAGGTTCAAACCCCAGCACCCATGTATACAACTAAGTGTCAGAGCAATGAAAGTCGTGTGAAAACCTCAATAAAAATTGATTCTCTCTGTCTCTCTCTCTCTCTCACTGTCCCTCTCTCTTAAAAAAAAAAAGAGTACATAAATTGTCAGTATAAATGGGTGGCCACTGGGGGAAAAATACAGTAGTTGGATTAAAACCTCACAGGCAACACAAAGCCAAACCCAATAAGGTAAGAAAAAAAGAAGGAAGAGTGGAGGGGAAAGAGAAAGAAAAGTGAAGTTGTTAAAGCAATAGAAAAAAAGAGGTAATTTTTTGTAATGTCAGAGTAGGGATGATCTTTAATTAGAACCCCCAAATCCAGAAGCCATTAAAAAAAGAAAGAAAAAGCAAATCAAAAGACTATCAAAGAATATCTGCCTGATAAAACATATCACAAATAGAAAAAAACCCAAACAATTGTAATTCATATCCTAGATACCACATAAGCATCTACCCTTGCTTTTAAATAATTTTTAATTATTATTAATCATTATAAATTATTATAATGACTTTTAATTAGAAAAATAAGAATAAAAATATTTTAAAAGTTTTCTTTGGTGCATCTTTCAAAAAAGAAAAATGGGCAAAAATACACTTTACATGAAAAGAAATAAAATGGCTCTTAAACAACTGAAAATACATTTTAACCTCACTTATAACAAGACAAATGTAAATGAAAGCTATTCTATTTTTTAACAAGTATTCCAAAGTTTGATAATATAACGTACTGAGGGTTTTGTAGGACAAAAGGCATTCTTAAACATTGCTGGTGGAAATATTAATTAATCTCCCTATGGAAATCTCTTTGGTAGTATTTAACAGACTATAAAATTCACTTGCCCTCTCCCCCCACATGTAATCGATGGTATGCTTGCATGCACGCAAAATGTTATATGTTCAATACTGTTCACTGAAGCACTGCTATAAGCATCTGATTAAGTTAATTATAGTATATCCATAAAATTGGCTATAAAAATAATGAGAAAACTTTTTATGAAAAAAATCTTTTAGAAAACTATATACAGAACAATGTATAATACTGTTACATTTGAGTTAAAAAGGGAAGATATATGTTCACATTCACATAATATAAAAAATTCTGCAAAGTTAAACAAGAAATTCATGACAATAGTTGACTTGGGAAGGGGAACAGTTACTGAATAGATAGGAACAAGGGTTAAAGGATACTTTTTATTAATCCTCTTCAGGAATTTTCCTAATTATGAGAGAGATCATCCAAAAAATTGAAAGCTTAGAATCGCAACTAGCCTTTACGAAATATGATTACTTTTTTGTTGTTGTTCATATGGGGAAGTAAATAAATTTCTCATTTTTAGATGAAGGAACTATCTCAGATTTAAGCCAGAGATTGCTTCTAAAAGCACAGTTGGCAAGGCTAATAATCAGTTTATAAATGAATACATTTACTCCTAGTTATACATCTAGTATATAAATTTTTAATTACAGTGTAAACTGCATTATATAGTAGAATTTATAGCACATAAGAATATAATGATTTATATGTAACTATAAAATTTAGAATTATGCATGTATAACATATATATATACATTTATCTTTATATATACATTTATTTCTCTATATCTGCAA
Organism: Aplodontia rufa; assembly: GCA_004027875.1. Taxonomy (NCBI): domain Eukaryota; kingdom Metazoa; phylum Chordata; class Mammalia; order Rodentia; family Aplodontiidae; genus Aplodontia; species Aplodontia rufa. The sequence continues at coordinate 66,301 of PVKS010006745.1, forward strand.
GTTCCACATCTTCAGGTTCAACCTTACAGACTGAAAATATTTTTTTAAATGCATCTATAACCCTGGGCACAGTGGCATATGCCTATAATCCCAGCAGCTGAAGAGGCTGAGGCAGGAGGGTTGCAAGTTCAAAGCTAGCCTCAGCAACTTAGCAAAACTCTGTCAAAATAAAAACATAAAACAGACTGGGGATACGGCTCAGGGTTGAATGCCCTGGGTTCAATCCCTGGTACCAAAAAAAAAAAAAATGCATCTACAAGCGGGAGTGGCCATGCACACC
>PVKS010006745.1:66680-76957 GCA_004027875.1 Aplodontia rufa
TACATATATTTATTGTCGTTATTTCCTAAATAATATAGTATAACAACTATTTACAAAGCATTTACTTTGCACTAGGTATTATAAATAATCTAGAGACAATTTAAAGGACACAAATGGATATGTCACTGAAATGCAAACACTGCATTTTATATAAGGAACATGTGCATCCTTGGATTTTGATACGTGGAGCATCTTAGAACCATCCCTGTGATTACTAAGGTATGACTATATATGTACACACACACACACACACACACACACACCTCAAACTTTCAAAATAAACTGGCTGTAAACTACTTACAGATATTCCATTAATGAATTAATCAGCCACCTAAGTTCTTTTTTTATTTGATCAAAAAAAGGTCTATGTTTCCAAATACACATATGTTGTATTAATTCACGTGCCACATGCTGTTGTGAAGCTGAAGTTGTTGAGACCATGTAGAGCCAAGCACTATCCAGAGAAGGATCACAAATTTACCCTGATTGTTATTGCTTTTCCCTGTATTATTGCAGTGAAGTCTTTGCACACATGTACTATTGGTGTGGAGCAATCATTTACTATTCCACTCAGAACCTTTTCATACCTTGTGATTTTGAATGATGTGAATGTATTACCTATTCAAATGACTAAATCGATTTTAATGATTCATTTTTTAAAATTAGCATAAAAGTTCTGGTTCAAGATGGCTAAATGAGCATACATTTTCCATTTCTCTCATGACCCATTTAAATTTGAGAAATAATATAAAATGGAACAAATCCATGGAATAAAACATGCTTTTGGAAGGTAAAAAAAAAAATCAGATTTTTCTAGAAAGCAGCTGGCTCACATGGTCAGATATACCAGAACAGAAGAAATCATGATTTCAAATACTCATAGACTAATGAGGCTGGAGCTCAGCAGTTTCTGCACTTTCCTGGCATGTCCGAGGACACAGGTTCCTACCTCAGTGCCACTTACGTAGCCAAGTGTCAGAGCAACAAAAATGAGATGAAAAGTTAAATAAAATTGACACTCTTTATCTCACTGTCCCTCTCTTAAAAAAAAAAATACTCATAGACTAAAGCAACAGATGAGGTAGGAGACATTTTTCTGAGTAGCTTTTTAGAGGGATCCAAGTCCATAGTCAGCATGTAATCTGGGCCCATGTAATCTGGGCTAAAGGGCAGAAATTTTGAATAGTGTTTAAGCTCTCTCTCTCTCTCACACATGAAGGGAGGACCCCTGATGGCAGCATTTCCTGTCCACTGGGTGTGGTTGTTAGGACTAAGGTGATTTTGGGCCTTGGAGACAAAAATAAACAATATCCATGCAGGCATTCTAGACTTAAAGGACCTAAAACTCTGTGATTGGCTGAGCTCAGAGTCAGTTCCACCCCGAGAATCAAGTCCTCTTTATTGATAGTCTGCCAATGAACTGTAAAGGATGCATGAGTCTTTGGAAACTACCCTTGTACAAAAAAACCCTTGTTGTTAGGACAGAGGGCTCTTGGGTAATCAAACCTATACTCTGGCTAACTGCCTATTCTAGCCAACATGTCCTCTCATTCTTAAATATAAAGCAACAACCATATGTTTGAGGAAAACCAGTAGCATGAAAGAAGGAGATCAAGATCAGTAAGCAGGGCTGAGGGTATAACTCAGGGTAGAGCATTTACTTAGCATGCATGTGGCCCTGGGATCAATCCCCAGCATGGGGGGGGGGGTAGGGCACAGTGTACGACAGCAGAAAGCTATGTGAGATAATACAGAATGCACAAGGTTGAAGACCAAATTAGTGATCTCAAAACTAAAGTTGTGTAAATGATAATTACTTAAGAAGAGAGCCAGGCACAGTGGTACATGCCTATAATCCCCAAACTCAGGAGAATGGTAAGTTCTAGGCCAACTTCATCAACTTAGGGAGACCCTGTCTCAAAATAGAAAAATGGGATTTTTAGCTCAGCAGTACCAAAAAAAAAAAAAAAAAAAAAAAAAAAAAAAAAAAAAAAAAAAAAAAAAAAAAAAAAAAAAAAAAAAAAAAAAAAAAAAAAAAAAGAGAGAGAGAGAGAGCAAAGATAGTGCAATGGACATAGATAATGCCCTTGCCCTTGAGAAAAGAGCTAGAATCCTCAGAATGACAAAGTTAATTAAGTACTAATGAGCTTAAAGGAAAACACTTTATAGATATATCCTGGGGAAAATTTAGAATTTTGAGTATAAAAAGATGCTACAGTATCCCAAACTGGATTAAAAATTAAAAAAAGGTTACTTACAAAGGAAATAGAAATAGGCATTCAATAGTAATATTTGAGTTCCTATAGAAATTTGAGAAAATGATTTTGAATCTAGAATTTCAAATGCAGATTAACTGTTTGTGAAGAGCAAAGGAAAACAATGACCTTTTCAGTTTTACAGTAATAGCTAAGAGCCATAAAACTCTTACTATAAGCTAGATAAAGTTCTGAGACCCTACCAGTTATTAACTTATTTATTTTATCCCACAACAATCCAATTAATATGGTACTATTATTATCTCTGATTTTATAAATGAGAAAACAGAATCATAGAGAAGTTAAGAAACTTGTCAAAGACCATAGCACTCACAGTGGCAGACATGGGCTTTGAATCCAGTCAGTTTGGCTGCAGAAAATACACTCTTATTATATCATAGTGTCACTATATTAGCTAGGCACTCAGAAAATTCATGCCTTATGTAGCCTTCATGAGTAAAAGAAAATACTAGAAGATATACTACAGTAAAACGAATAATGATTTCAAGAAAGAGGAAAATATAGGATCCCAGAAATATCAGTACTAACCTGGAAGTTAAAAGATTTCAGGATGACAGTTTGCCTAGGAAATTAAAATAGGAAATCAGAATACTTTATGAAGAGCATCATAAAAAATGAGATTCCATTGTATAGACTGTAAAATCAGAATCTTTTTTTTTTAAGAGAGAGAAGGACAGTGAAAGAGAGAGTCAATTTTTAGTTTTTCATGTAGCTTTCGTTGTTCTGACACTTCATTGTGTACATGGTAAAGGGGTTTGAACCTGTGTCCTTGCGCATGCTAGGCAAGTGCCATAACCACTGAGCCACTGCTCCAGCTCCCAGAAGTTCTTTTTTTAAATTTTTATTTAGAAGTTGAGTTATTATACAATCATAAATGCCTATAAAATAACAATATGACATTCATTTGTTCTTAAACCAGAATTACCCCCACATCACCCACACCCCAGTCCCTTGACTCTTCTATATTTCACCCATTCAAGCGATATAAATGTTTAGGTTGTTAATTTTCCAAAATTAAATGATTGCGAAGTATTGTTTGGATTCTCAGGGGGGTAAAAGTTATGCTATATTGTTGTCTCCCTAGATCCCTCCTTATATTCCCTCCCTCTCCCATCCCCCCACCTTTCCCCTGCTCCCTTTCATGCCACATAACTATGATTCCCCTAGTTTATATGTGTTACTGTGCCTTTTCTGGGTCAATACATGAGTTTGACAACCTTTCACCCATGTCTGGGTTTTGCTCTAGCCTCCACAAATAAAGGAAAACATTCTACCCTTGAGTCTTTGCTTTCAGCAAACTTCTCTCAGCATGATTTCTTCCATTGCCATCTATTTACCTTCAAAGCCAGCAATATCATTATTTCTAATTGCTGAGTAGAATTCCATTGTATATATATATACACCCTAGTTTTGGGATCCATTCATCTAGTGAGGGGCATCTGGGTTGGTTCTATAATTTAACTATTGTAAATTGAGCTGCTATGAACATTGATTGATGTTGCTGTGTCATTATTACGTGCTGATTCTAACTCCTCTGGGAAAATACTCAGAAGAGGGATAGCTGGGTTGTATGGTGGATCCATCCTTAATTTTTTTGAGGATTCTCCACATTGCTTTCCAGAGCAGCTGTGCCAGTCTACAGTTTCACCAATACAGTGCTAGTGTTCCTGTCTCCCCACAACTCCTATAGCATTTGTTACTGTTTGTATTCTTCATCTTTGCTGGTCTGACTGGAGTGAGGTGAACTCTTAATGTAGTTTAGATTTGCATTTTTCTGAATACTAGTGGTTTAGAATACTTTTTCATGGATTCATTGCTTGGTCAATTTCCTCTGTTGAAAGGCTTCTGTTTACCTCTCTGGCATATTTATTGATTGGATTGTTTGTGTTTTTGGTATTGTTTTTATGAGTTCTTGTAAATTTTGGATATTAGTCCCCTGTTGGTTTGTCTCAGAGTCTTCTATTCTATTCCATTGGTCTTCATTCATATTTTGATACTGGTATTATGGTGTTTTCGTTACAACAGCTCTGTAGTATAATTTTAGATCTGGTATCATGAATCCACCTGTTTCATCTTTCTTGCTTAGTAATGTTTTGGCTATTCTGGGTTTCTTGTTGTTCCAAATGAAATTGAGAATTGCTTTTTCTATATCTGTAAAGAATGACATTGGTATCTTGATGGGGATTTTATTGAATCTACATAGTGCTTTTGACAGAATGGCCATTTTAATTATAGTAATTCTGCCTAACTAAGAGCATGGAACATCTTTCCATCTTCTCAGGTCATCTTCAATTTCTTTCTTCAATGTTTTTAATTTTCATTGTAAAGGTCTTTTACTTCCCTAGTTAGATTAATTACCAAGTATTTTATTCTTTTTGAGGATATTGTGAATGGGACTGATTTCCTGATTTCTTCTTCTGCCCTATTATATTGTTAGTGTATTGGAAAGCTACTGATTTATGGCGTTCATCTTGTAGCCTACCATTTTGCTAAATCTATTTATAAGCTCAAGTATTTTTCTGGTGGAGTTTTTTGGATCTTTCAGATATAGAATCTTGTCATCAGCATGGGATAGGCCAAATATATCTGGATCTGGCAGGTGTGTTTGACAGCTGGGTGGTGTCCAGGCATGGGGTCCTTGGGGGTGTCTGGCGCACCTGCCAGGGAAGGGTCAGAGTCGTGGTCACATGTGGATGCTGGGTGAGGTCCTTGCATGGGCTTCTTCTTGCTCCTTACATTAAAGTGGATTCTTGGCCTGAGATCTCTTTCTGGCTGCTCCTCTTTGGGTCTTTGCTGCTGGATTGGGAGTTTTGTCCTGTCCCTTACTTGATTTGGGGTATTTCAGGAAAGTTGAGTTCAGAAGCCAAATCCCTAATCTGTGATTTTCAGGTCCTCATGAGCTAATAGAAGACCACTAATATAAACAACAAATGCTTTCAACAAGTGGTATTAAATTGGTTATTTATTACCAAATATATCTATTACAATGTTAAATTCCACCTATGAAATGAATGATAGTGTTAGCCATTACTTTCAGAGACAATGGTATTCAACCATCACTTATACAGGCTTTAAAGCATACAATAGTTATTGAGTTTGGCATTCATAGTAATAATGGTTATCCAGCATTAGTGATGGGGGTTTGAATTGTATAGACTAATTAGAGCTAAGAAATGATAAGCTTACAAATGCCTGGGAGAGAAGGGAATACAAGAGGAAGTTAGAGAGGAGGTTGTAATATCTGAGCCATGAACTGGAGAAAGCAGAGGAAATGAAGGATTTGCTGGCAGGAGGGCAGGGGGACAGAGGGAGAGGAGACAGAAGTAACCAAAGTAGAGGAAGGGTGAAAGAGATATGAATAAAAGTTGGTGATACTACAAGAAAGGGTAGAAGCAAGTAGAGGAAAACTTTGCAACTGGGGCACAATACAGTTCAAATACTAAAAGTACTGATCAAAATCCCAACCCTCCCCAGAGGACTTGGATTAACATTGACATTGAAGAAAATGCTCAGGAATGAGGGGAGTATACAGAGAAGAAGGAAAAGGGGAAAAGAGAAAAGAGAAAAAAATTGGAAAAAAACCCCAACAAAAACAAACAAAAAACCAGCTAGTATGTTTAGTTGTCCATGAACCAATCAATTTCTCCAGATGGCATACAAATACATGTCAAAAATAGGAAAAGAGAAAAAAAAGATTTTTTAATGATAAATTAGAACTATGTTCACTGAGGTTGCCTCTTTACAAGTTGGGAGCAGATGTTCACTGTCCACCTGAGTTTTGTTAGCAGGGTCCCTCAGTCTGGAATTATGTGGGCTGGGTGTCTAACTCAGTCTCCTGGCCTTTCTGGGTTGAGACTTCCTGAAAAGATGAGGTTATCGAATGCCCTGAAGGCTGGCCTTTGCCAGCCTCCCTAGTGCAGGGATTTGGATTCAGATCAATGCTCCCTCTGCTGGTTACACACACAGTCCCGCCAGGTTTTCTGTGCTCTTGAATGCTCCTGTCCCACCTTAGCCTTCCAGCTGATGGTGGGGGTTCTGGGGGGGGGTAGGACTGAGCTAGGCTCCCCTGTACTCCACTAACCTGAATCCCCCTGAGCTAAGTGAAGACTGGGCCTGTCCCATTCCTCCTCTCCTGGGTTCAGCCTCTGAACCATGGCAGGCTCCCGGCAGAATTGTGGAGTAGCCTGCTCTATACTGCTGACTCCCTCCCACTAGACAGTCTGTTCCAAAGACTCCTATCCTAATTCTCCCCCTTGCAGGCAGCTGAGATACACTGTTTGCCCCTTACACAGTGGCGATGCAGTAGGGATGTCTCCACTTGGGCCCAAGGCATGGTTCCTTATAGAATTTGGCTTCTCTATGGCAGATTGGATCACCTGGTATGAGTCAGCTCCTCCCCTACTCCCTTGCTGATTGGAGTAATGGCAGTTGTAGCTGCTGTGTCCTGACTGGGACAGATACAATCCATCTTTTCCACTTGCTGCACCATATCTTTGATCCTCCAAAAGTCTCCCATAACCAGCATTGTGTTCCAGTGGAGCTGTTCCAGGACAGCAGTGGAGCTGTTCTGGAGTTTTTTCATCTACTCATGGAGCCAAATGAGAAGCAGCCTTCCATGCAGCTCACCATCTTGGAATCCCCAGAAGTTCTTAATACTGAAATGATGGTATCTACTTCTTTAGTCCACAAGCAAAAAGAAAGGCAATTGGGAACTCAATTAATTTTGAGCAATTTCTGTTGAAGCCAAAAAAAAAAAAAAAAAAAAGAATATTTGGAACCTTCTCTTTCTAAAGGGATGGGTTTAGTCACACGAACATTTCTGTCTACGTGAGTCCCATCATGCTACTTGCTTCTCCAATGTAAAGTATTTCCATATTCAATACTGCAAATTCAGTTTACTGCTTTGGCTTTTAGTTAATTATAGGGAAAGCATGGGAAATTATGTTTTCTATGGAATAGAATAGAAGTAATGGAAGGTTTATAATATATAAATGCTATAATAGTTAATTGAAGACCAAAGGATGAAAGGAGAGGAAAGACATATGCAGAGTAAGTAGTTTATAGGGTTTTTTCTTTTGATTGTTTAGCTTTGTTTCTAAGAGAAAGAGAGAGGGAGAGAGGAAGAGAGAGAAAAAGAATTAATTTTATATATTTTTTCATCTAGCCTTTGTTTCTCTGACACACTTATTTTTTTTAGATGAATATGGAGTTACAATTGAGAGGGAAACATTGTCACACAATCAAGAACAAAATTATATATACTTAGTTATCCAAGGCTAATGCTAATGTCATGGATGCCCAGTTTGGGTTCCCCATGTTGCTGTTTCCCCCAGATAAACCCCTGAGTTAAATGGATATCTCGTGGAGGTCAGAGATCTTCTTCTGAGATGATTCCCCCATATTCCCATCCTCCAGTTTCCTGGATATTCTTCCTAAGCCCTCCCCCGACACTGTCCCTCACCCTACGCCACCAGTTATCCTAGGCAATCATCCCCCTGTTGCGTTAAGAATCAAACAATTTGAAGTTATTATTAGCTTAGCCGTCTAACATACTGCTTCCGTATGTATTCTAGTTTCCACAGATGAGAGATACCATTCGTCCCTCGAGTCTCTGAGATTGGGATACTTCACTAAGCATAATTCTTTCCATCTCCATCCACTTGATTTCAAAAGCCATAATATTGTCTTCTCTAATGGCCGAGTAGTATTCCATTGTATATATGTACCAAAGTTTTTGTATCCACTCTTTGAGTGAGGGGCATCTGGGTTGGTTCCATTGTCTAGCTATAGTAAACTGAGCTGCTATAAACATTGATGAAGCCACATCACTATAATATGCTGATTCTAACTCTTTTGGGAAAATACCCAGGAGTAGGATAGCTGGGTCATAAGGTGGTTCCATCCCTAATTTTTTGAGGATTCTCCACACTGCTTTCCAGAGTGGCTGAACCACTTTGCAGTCCCACTAGCAGTGTGACAGTGTTACTCTTTTCCCACAGCCCCTCTAGCATCTGTTGTTCTTCAATTTTTTCATTTTTGCCACTCTAACAGGAGTGAGGTGGAATTTCATTGAAGTTTTGATTTGCATTCCCCTTATAGTTAATGATGTAGAGCATTTTCACATATATTTATGAGCTTTCTGGACTTCCTCTGGTGAGAAGTTCCTTTTTAGATCCATAGACCTTTTACTGATTGGATTATTTGTGATTTTGGTGTTCAGCGTTTTTAGTTCTTAGTATATTCTGGATATTAGCCCTCTGTCTGAGGTGTACCAGTCAAAGGTTTTCTACCATTCTGTAGGTTGTCTCTTGATGCTCTTGACTAAAAATCTTTAGCTGTGCAAAAACTTTTTAGTTTAATTGCATCCCATTCATTTTTTCTTGACTTTAATGCTTGAGCCATGGGAGTTTTGTTAAGGAAGGCGCCACCGACTCCTATGTCCTGAAGTGTTGACCCTACTTCTTTTTCTAGTAAGTATAAAGTTGTTGGCTTAATATCCACATCTTTGACCCATTTTGATTTAATTTTTGTACAGGGTGAAAGATAAGGATCCAGCTTCAGTTGTCTACACATGGCTGTCCAGTTTGTCCAACACCATTTGTTGCACAGGCTGTCTTTCTTCCACACTATGCTTTTGCCCCCTTTATCAAATATCAAATAGTTAAAGATATGGGGGTTTGTCTCAGGATTTTCTATTCTATTCCACTGGTCTTCAGTTCTGTTTTGATACCAATACCATGCTGTTTTTGCTACTATAGCTCTGTAATATAATTTCAGGTCAGGGATTGAGATACCCCCTACTTCTTCCTTCATGCAGAGTAATGTTTTAGCTAATCTGGGTCTTCTGGTTCATATGGTTATTCCATATGAACTTGAGAATTGCTTTTCCTGTATCTGTGAAGAATGCCATTGATATCTTGATGCATTAAATCTGTATAGGGCTTTGGGTAGAATGGCCATTTTTATTATATTGATTCTGCCTAACCTTGAGCATGGAATGTTTTTCCATCTACTCAGGTCTTCTGTAATTTCTTTTTTTAGTGTTTGATAGTTTTCTTTGTAGAAGTCCTTAATATCCTGTGTAAGGTTAATGCCCAAGTATTTCATTTTTTTTTTTGGAGGAGATGGTGAATGGGAGAGATTTCCTGATTTCTTCTTCTGTGGATTTGTTGCTGGAGTAAAGGAAAGCTAATGACTTACTGGAGTTGATCTTGTAGCCAGCCATTTTGCTGAAATTGCCTACAAGCCCTAGGAGTTTTCTGGCCAATGTTATTGGGTCTTCTAGGTATAGAATCATCTCATCAGCAAATAGAGATAACTTAACTTTTCCTCTATGAATTCCTTTGATTTCCTTGCCTTGCCTGATAGCTCTGGCAAGGGTTTCAAGGACTATATTGAACAAGAGTAGGGAAAGTGGACAGCCTTGTCTTGTTCCTGAATTCAGTGGAAATGCTTTCAGTCTTTCTCCATTGAGGATAATGTTGGCTATGGGTCTGTCATAAATGGATCTGACATAGTTAAAGTATCTTCCCTTGATCCCTATCTTTTCCAGAGTTTTGAGCATAAAGTGGTTGTGAATTTTATCAAAAATTTTCTGCATCAATTGAGATGATTATATGATTTTTGTTTTTAATTCTGTTTAAGTGGTGAATTACATTTATTGATTTGCATATGTTGAACCACCCTTGTTTTCCTGGAATGAAGCCCACTTGATCATGATGTATTATCTTTTTAATGTGCTTTTGTATCTGATTAGCTAAAATTTTATTAAGGATTTTTGTATCAGTGTTCATCAGGGAAATTGGTCTGTAGTTTTCTTTTCTTGATATGTCTTTGTTGGGTTTTGGAATCAGTGTAATATTTGCTTCATAAAAAGTGTTTGGGAGTGTTACCACTCTATCAATTTCATGGAAGAGCTTGTAGAGGATTGGTGTTAGTTCTTCTGTGAAGGCTTGGTAGAATTCTGCTGTATGTCCATCCAGTCCTGGGCTTTTTTTTTTT